>OZ007514.1:12271927-12364862 GCA_963931865.1 Axinella damicornis | reverse complement strand
GGCCCTCAGCACCAGGACAGGCAGCACAGGGACGAAGGTACCAACTGATAGAATACGGTTGTCAGAAGATTGGTATGACACAAGAGCGTTGTTATGACATCATAGTTAACGACTGATTGGTGTCAGATCCTGACTGGCACATGCACAGTGGTTGTGAGAGCGTTGATCAGAGGTAATGGTAATGACTGACTGTTTCACAAGTAGCTCTTGTTCAATCAGGAAGGGTTATCCTCCGCCGCCGCCTCGTCCCCAGGCCGCGTGGGCCTGGGGACAAGGCGGTCCAAATCACATGCAATTGTGATCAACAGGAAGTCCAAGGTGCTCCTGGCTTCGTGGTCAGCACAATTATTGTTATCCTCGTTCCCACGCGGGCTGGGAACGAGGCTAAATGATTGTGGGTGCACAACGGTGATCACAGTAGTGTACTCGGAATATTGATTCCTGAGTGCTGTTAGGCACATTACAGGGAACCATATTTTGTTATACCAGGAATGTAACTAACTGGAAACAGCCTCGTTCCCGGGCCGCGTGGGAATGAGGCTGGCCTGGAATATGGAACAAACTTTGTACTTGTTTTTCTCTCCATTTTCCCCTCAATCCACACTTGTCATATTCACGTTTTCTTTCAGGGAGAGAGTAATCGCAAGAGGTCACGTGATCTCCTCAACTCCTCACACTCGCTGGAGTATGACCTCCGGTCTCGCACAGCCAAGAAACAAAAACTCGGAAAACTGTAGCAGATTGGATCATTGTGTTTGTGTATAAACAACCATAACATTTAATTGGAGTCTTAGAATCGTGACTAATCATTGCCAGAATTGCAATTCACTTGAATAGCAGCCTAACTAAGACATCAATTATGTCGCCATGGTGATGCCAATTTATTATGCCAATTTTAGTAACCCAAATTACAGGGCTTTTCCAAACCCTCGCAACAGCCACAGCTGGTTGCGTTAAGTGGACAATTAATTTTGTGGTCGAAACTCGTTCGTGTGAAATCTAATTAAAGGCCAAAGTTCAGTGCTTAAGTACAGTTGTATAGCCCTGCCTGCGCTCCATATAAATTATGGAATGGTCTACGCAATTCACTTTGAGCATTTTAGTGTAGTGTTGCGAAAAACCCTCTACCCACATCTGACCACACAACCTACAACTATATGCTGAACTTTGACTGCGAGGCAAAACTTCAGGGATTCATCAAAATTAGAATCTGGATCACCATAGCAACATAATTACAGCTTTACTCCAGTGGTCTCTAAGGTATGTGACTGCTAATTGCTGTCTGCCAACATCAGCAACTGCACTGTCTGAGAACTATGGAAGTTTACTGTAAACATCCTTTACTAACATTTGATGAAGGATGTGTCACTGTACATTTCATGGGTGCTGGCAGTCTAGCCGCTAGCCCCTCTCCTCTAGCCCCTCTCCGCTAGCCCCTCTCCGCTAGCCCCTCTCCGCTAGCCCCTCTCCGCTAGCCCCTCTCCGCTAGCCCCTCTCCGCTAGCCCCTCTCCGCTAGCCCCCTCTCCGCTAGCCCCTCTCCACTAGCCCCTCTCCTCTAGCCCCTCTCCGCTAGCCCCTCTCCGCTAGCCCCTCTCCGCTAGCACCCTCTCCACCGCTGACTCCAGTGGCAAGTAGCTTAGCAACATGACATCTCACCAATAATTTTTGCCTCCAGTGCCGCCATAGATAATAGAGGTGGTTAACATTGCCTGCTCGGGTATATGATTACGGACTGCATTTCTGATTTTGTCCTTTCCTTCAAGATCAGCCAGCAAGGACAAATGGCTCGGGCAAAAAGTGGAGGGGAGAGAGAGAGGGAGGGGGGGAGGGGGAGAGAGAGAGAGAGGAGGGGGGGGAGAGAGAGGGAGCGAGTTCTGCTTTAACTTGAGGCCTGCTGGCTTCAATCTGGTGGAGTGTACTGGTAAATCAGCCAACACTAATAAAATATATTTCTGAGTCGTGGCATCACATGAGCACCATTGCATCACATGAGCACCATGGCATCACATGAGCACCATGGCATCACATGAGCACCATGGCATCACATGAGCACCATGGCATCACATGAGCACCATGGCATCACATGAGCACCATGTAACTGCACCAGATTGACAATCTTGATGCCAGCTGGGCCCCTCCCTCCTTCCCCCTTTATGCCTGAGCCATTCAAATTAGATCGTCCCCCCCCAACACACACACGTACACACAATGGCCAGCAATAACACATGCCACATGCAGATAGAGCTAGGTTTATAATTACCATGAAAGACACCAGGTACACACAGACTTGTTCACAAGTCGGTGTTGTGATACACCATTGAGCGTGGCTCCTCCTATGCATAGTTCCTCAACAACGAGCGATACAGCGCTTGTGAATACAGCTTTTACTAAAAGCGCTTCTGTGTCGCTTTAATTGGAAATCTCAAATCAACGCTACTATGGGGTACATACAAATTGCTGCTTCCCCCCCCCCCCCCCCCCCCCCCCCACACACACACATGCACATGTCCCCCCCCCCCCCCCCCCCCCCCACATACACACACATGCACACGTCCCCCCCCCCCCCCCCCCCCCCCCCCACACACACACACACACACACACATAATTTAATTTGTTGACCAGAGGTCAACAAATTATGTGCAGCCATCCACAAGTAGATGAAAGCACCATCTTACAGTCCCACGATCAATCAATGCTGCCAAGAGTTCATAACAATAACTCTTGATGCTGCCCACAGCTGTTGATTGACAATTCATGAAGCATGTAGTGCTTGGGCGAATTGCCTTTATTCCACAGAATTGCAATGCATATGAGTACTTAACACCGTAAAGCTGGGAGCATTAATTTTCTGACCTTGTATGTATAAGTTAATGTACTAAGTCTTGCTCTAATTTTGAAAGGCATTGATGGTTAAACACAACTCTGCAGTGAAAGTAATCTCACCACGATACAAGAATAAGTATAAGTATGTGAGAAATATTATCCAATGTCATGAATGAATCAAGGTACGAACTGTTGTAGCATGTGTGTGTGTGTGCAGCAAGCGGATTGCACTATGCCAAGAATAAAAACAGATTTTGACGTGACCATTCATCTTGTTTATTATTTATGATTGTTGTTCTTGGACACGACCACTCCAACAACAACTGCAACAACAAGAAAACAAACAGATGAACTCGGGGGAGGGGGGAGGTCCATTACGAGCAAAATGAAACCAATTAAGCAGAAGCGTTCACTGTCGTTTATGGTTTCCAGGGATGATGCTAGTCTCGTTCCCAGACTCCCTCGGAAATCGAGAAAGGATCTGGCAACAGGTATGGCAACGCTGTGTCCAAGAGGAATTCAATCAGTTACACAGTCACGTGTGAATGTTTACACTCGAGGTGATGATTGGAGTTGTGCGCCACTAATAGCTGCACCTACAGTACTAAGCCTAGATTGAACACGTCGGACACTGTATCAAGCCGTTCTACGCTTGGCGTGTGGTAGTGAGGCACTACCCTGTGAGCAGAGAGCTGCACAGTACAATTACAACAGGAAGCTATTAAACCGTGTTAACGAAAGCTTTTCCCGTAGCCGACTGGTAGGCACACAAACACAGAAATGAAAGCTTCTACTGCCCCTCTCTGCTTCGGTATCAACGTTCCATACCTTATTCTCCCTCTGGAAACTTTGACAGCCTTGTCAACTGACACCATGATGGTCACCGTATACCGATGAGTTTACACATCAGCGATTGAACGTGACATATCTGAATTCGGCAACCTGATTGGCGCAGGTAGTGTAGCCCGTGTGGACACAGCATTGCCATACGTGTTGCTGGACCCTTTCTCAATTTTTCCGCTGGGAACAAGACTAGTGATGACACAAGGAGGCTTAGTGATAAGCCTAGGGTGAACCTATATAGTGATGAGGCTAAGGGGAGCCTATATAGTGATGAGGCTAGGTGCATGGGGGAGCCTGCAGGGTGGCTAGGTGGGGGAGCCTAGTGATGAGACAGCAGGCATGTCTTATGGACATGCAGGTACAGACTTACTTGCTACAATGATTGCAATGATGACAAGAATTACTATGATCGTGATGATCAGGCACTGAGGTGTGTGTGTGTGTGTGTGTGTGTGTGTGTGTGTGTGTGTGGTGTATGCGTGTGTGTGTGTGGAGGGGAGGAGGAGAAACAAATGTGAACTCACTGTCACAAATACTCCGCAAGAAAACTACTGTATTTCCCGCCACGCCTACCCACCAATCCATTCACCGTGCTACCCACTGCAAGCTACTCAACAATCCGTACACTCACCAATGCAAGCTTCCCTCACCAATCCATTCACCGTGCTACCCACTGCAAGCTACTCAACAATCCGTATACTCACCAAGCTTCCCTCACCAAGCCATGCACCATACAATGTCATTCCCATTGGTTATCCAAAAAGTGCAATATTGAAACATGAATTGACCAATCACATTTGACAAAACTGGCTATTTTGCCAAATGTGATTGGCTAATTTGAATTCGTTTGTGGGCAACCAACCAGAAAATTCACTGTACAACATAAATCAGGGCGGTGGCTAGGGTACACCCACCATCCAGCTGTTGAGTGTTCACCAAGCTACTTACCCGGTAGTAGGCCCACTGCTTCTTTTTACGCACATCCTTCGACACCTTTTTGAACTCACTTGCGTCTGTCTCCAAGACCCCTGTGTGTAAAAATAACAGCCATTCACTGAAAGTTGGATAAACCAGGGAGCCTCGAATAACTACCCTTGAGGAATAACAGAGTGTCATGCATGAACAACTAGCAGGGTTCATTGAGTTTGGGGGAGAAGATCTTGAGAATCATGGTGGGCGGGGTCTGCAGCTGTAGGCCGCGGTGTGCAGTTTTGTAGGGGGTCTGGGGGCATGCACTCTCTCCCACCTCCCCCCCTCCCCAGAACTGTTTGGACTTTTGAGAGTGGTTCTGAGGCAATTTTGGGGTCATACATGTGTAGTATGGAATGTCCAGTGTGTGTATGCACGTGGCCATATGGAGGAGGTAGTATCAGGTGACAGGAAAACCATGACAAGAGTGAAGAAGACACCCAAGTGGAGCAGGTGCAGTCCCTGGCACTACTTTTAAATTGTCAGCAAATTTGGGGGGAAGCTGGAGTGTTTGGGGGGAATCCCCCCCCCCCCCCCCCCCCCCAGTAGATAGAACTCTGCCTACAATCACTTACTTCACTGTTCTAACACACTAACTAGGCAAGCTGTGGACTGTGGAGCCCTCTTGACTCTAGTCAACAGTCTTAGTTCAGTCAATTAGTCGACTAATTCAATCAATTGTTCAGGCCTGGTCTACAGTGAGCAACCACATGGGCAAGGTGAAACCAGGTCCTGTTCCCAGGCTGCATGGGATGGGAACGAGGCCAGCTGTGTCAATACTTCCTCACAACCCATCAAATAAGGCGCAGGCTTGGGATACTAAACCCAATAGTGTTAATAGCTTCGTTCTCCAGCAGGCAAATGGGTAGAGCAGTAATGGGAAAAGAGTTTTTGTAAGCTGACCATCTGGCCACCAGGTGGCTGTGAGCATCCATGCATGGATCACAGGGAGTTTTACACAGTAGACCTACACACACAGGCATGCACAGTCAGAGTCCTCCTGTACATAGGAATGAGGAATGTACTCACTTGCGGTTTCATCCAATTCTTCAATCTGCTCCCCTCTGTGGATCACCTTGCGTAGATTATCCACCACGATACCTTTCACCTACGGAGTTACAAATTAAGAGTGACCAACACAAATACAGTCAGCAACGAGCTACCCACCCCGTCCTGATACTGGATTTGATAGAAGGGACCACTTGCACATGTTAGCATTTTGAAAGGAGAGATTACTAACAATGATGCGTGAAGCCTTTGGGCCATACCATGGGAGTTATGGATATGAGAGTTTGAAGGTCATTTCTCAATCCAGTCACAAACAACAAGGAAACTAGACACACGAGGTTGCATCTGTAACCTTCTGAGGCCTAACTAGCTCCATTACCAGCCATGGAACATTATAGTTCACCCACTTATGCACGCTTGGTGGAACCTGAGGCACGTGGGACCATTAGGAGATCGTTATCCAGTTAATGTGGCAGGGAAGAGTGACCCAGAGCCTTCAACCCAGCAGCATCCGGCCTTGTTCCCAGGCCGTTAGGGAGAAACGGCCTGGGAACGAGGCTAAGCAGCACCTGGCTCTGTAGCGGGGGTTGGCCCACAGGCTATAGCCGCTCCAGCGGCACAATCCGCCCACAGTATGCGAGAAAGATCTATTGCCATGGTAACAGACAGTTCACTAATTAGAAGGCTCTTGTGTAAACTACTTTGTGATATCAATTTCTGAGCTTCTGCCTCAGCTCCTACATAACCTACGTGCGTAGGCGAGGGTCACTTTGGCTGTACGGCCTCTTGAAGGATCGGCCGTGCAGGATGCAATGGCGGAGAAGGCAGTGCTAAGAGACACTCCCGGTACCCAAACTGGAAGTTGTACACAACTACTGATGGTTTACACTGCTGAACATGACATTCCTTGAATCAAGGGATGTGGAGAAGCCATGTTCCTGTCCACTATAGTAAGATCATTAGCCTCATTCCCAGGCCTCCGCACCCAGTTTTTGTCGCTTACAGTACGTACATATGTACTGCAAGCGACAAAAGCTGGGCGTGGAGGCCTGGGAATGAGGCTAGGATCACCACTTGCTTACCTCGGTTACCTTGTCACCGAGGGCACCGAGGCTTGTCCTGTAGCAGATGACACAATACCAAGACGTTCCACATGACACTATTACATTAACAAGGTCACTATGATTTGCAGGTAGTAGCTTACACACGCCCCAATCAATGCACCTGTGTGTTACGTCTTGATGTGCTCTATGCAAACTTGCATTGCCCTACTTCTTGCCGGACCAAATTATAACCACTTCAATCCAAAGATCCAAATCTGGTCTACGAGACAATTTACAGCACATTCAATGCTAGTATGTGCTTACATGCAGACGGGATGATTGAAATTTCAGAACACAGTCACAAAAGCTGGTATGCCTGGACACTATGGTGAGCTTCACTAGTCTCGGTACCAGACTATTCGCGCACGGCGGAATAGTCTCGCGTGGCCATGGATATTGTATAGTAAGAAGCAATGGAGTATTATGAGGCGAAGTGAAACTGATCAAGTATACGCTCGGACTTACATTTTGCAGCAATCTGCCGTTTAGTTGCCTTCAGCGAAGAACAACACCTTTCCAATTCTGGTGCAATTATGAACAAACCGAAAACCGTCAAGTGCAACGAGTTGCGGGGTCTGACTTCCACAGATCTGTAAGAATTTTTCATACGGGGCGCGCGCATAGAGGACAAGCGTGGAGGGTCTGCATATGCGCATATGCATGGACGAGACTACGCTTGTCTCGTTCCCGCTCTGGGAATGAGGCTAGTAGCTAGGTATGCGGACGTACATATTAAATGGGGCCTGTTGACCATATACATAGCTACCTACCAAACCACTTCCAGTAAGGGAAAACATTGAAGGGAAATTCAGATCAAGTGCAAAGCTAGCAATAACGTCAACAGGCTCAATAATAGCTGAGTCTACAGCTGTTGAAGTGTGTAGCTATAGTTATGTACTCACGAGTTATTATAGCTTATATGCACCATAGCAATGTGACTATGATAACAGGAGCACATTATAGTAAACGGTGACCCCAAAAATACCCTGAATGTCATCAATGAATAAAACGGTCCATGGGCTGTTGGTAGCTACATGCTCTCGTATGGATACGAGATTGCACTGTGCCAAGAATAAGATCACCAGTACAGATTTTGTATATAATGCAAATGTTTAGCTATGGTTATTCTTGGACACCACCACTCCAATGATAACTGCAGGGTGAAGAGAACAAGAAACTGATGAGCTACATGTAGATGAACTGGTTCATTAACGAAGAGCAATGTAGAGCACCACTTTTGTGTTCATATCATTCTTTTTCTAGCGATGTGGCTCATGGGTGACGAGGGTAGGTGGGGAAGCCCACTGATGAGGCTAGTAGCAACGTAGTGATGAGACTAATCACCAGGCTCCCCCACCTAGCCTAGGCTCCTCACTAGCATAGCTAGCTCACGTACTGAGACTTGGGCCTGCATGCATGGCTGAGCCATGTGCAGATCGACTTACTTGCTATTACGATGATTGCAATTATGAGAAGAATTATTATGATGGAAATGATCAAGCACTGTGTGTGTGTGTGTGTGTGTGTTGGAGGGAGGGGTGAGAGAAAAGGAGATATGTTGTTATCGTTATCACAAGTCCTGCACTAATCTACTCAACAAGAAAGTCACTACTACTAGTAGCTACCATGCAATACTATCATTGTATCAAAATTTAGTACGAATTGCCCAGCCCACGCGAAGCTATATACCCCCAAGCTGCACACCAAGCCACTCACCAAGCTACCTGTTAAATCAGCAAGGAAACTACCCTCCAAACTGTCCACCAACTCCCTCCAAACTATCCACCAACTCCTGCAGCAAAGGAACTACCCTCCACCAACTCAGCAAGGAAACCACCCTCCAAACTGTCCACCAACTCAGCAAGGAAACCTCCCTCCAAACTATCCACCAACTCCCAGCAAGGAAACCACCCTCCAAACTATCCACCAACTCCAGCAAAGGAACTACCCTCCACCAACTCAGCAAGGAAAGTACCCTCCAAACTATCCACCAACTCCAGCAAAGGAACTACCCTCCACCAACTCAGCATGCAAGGAAAGTACCCACCAAAGTGTCGCACCAACTCAGCAAGGAAAGTATACCCTCCACCAACTCAGCAAGGAAAGTACCCACCAAAGTGTCCACCAACTCAGCACTAGGAAAGTATACCCTCCACCAACTCAGCAAGGAAAGTACCCACCAAAGTGTCCACCAACTCAGCACTAGGAAAGTATACCCTCCACCAACTCAGCAAGGACACCACCCTCCAAACTATCCACCAACTCAGCAAGGAAAATACCCACCAATTGCATGCAAACTGTCAAACTGCTCACTGATCGACCTACATGTACTCACCAAACTGGTTACCAAGCTACTCACCCGGTAGTAGGCCCACTTCTCATTTTTACTCTTTCCCGCTGCCACCTTTCGGAAGTCATCTGATGCGTCCTTCAAGACACCTGCGAGTTGAACAATAGAACCAACCAACTTGATTATAGCCATCCTCCTTTCATTGCTGGATAGGTGACCTTGAGAATCAGGAATGGTATAGGCATTTGATGGCACATCAACTCTCCCTACCCATCCAGCATATAATTTCACTTTAGCATCGTGCACACAGACACCGCACCCACCACCATACAAACACACTCACAAGCAAAATAGTAGTTACTTCATTGTGACATGCTGTTAATGCTGAGGAGTTTCAATCTGGAGAATATCTTGATAAGTCACTTTTGGAGATGGATAGTTTCTATCATGCTGCCATCAATCCAGGATAAGGCCAATGAGGTGAATTACCCAGTTGTTCAATTGACGCATCAAAGCAGATTGCAATTGGTAGCTATCCCAGGCCTGGCAATTATTGATCAACTTGGTCAATAAATATTTCTTCGAACGATGCATTTCAGACTTTATTGTGGACCTCTAACATGAACAGTGTTTGGATAACTTCATCATTCTCCAGCGGGAATCGGCATAGGAACACCAGGTAGGGCACTAGGAGCACAGCTTTTGTATGCTGACCAGCTGGCCACCTGGTATAGCCTCGTTCCCAGGCTGCATAATATTCCCACATGGCCTGGGGAACGAGGCTAGCCAGCTGGTAGCTGGTGAGCGTCCTTGTGGTGTCTACAGGGGAACCTCATACACAGCACATGCATCTATACACGGCCTTGCACGTATAATCAGACTCCTACCCACCTGCTACTATTCCCAGGAATCAGGAATGAAAACTGAATTTTAAGGTGCTCACTTGCTCTTTCGTCCATTTCATCTATCTGTTCCCCCCTGTGCATCACCTTTCGTAGATTGTCCGCCATAATACCCCTCACCTATGTGACCAATGTAATATGGGTCAGTATAGATCACATGAGAAAAAAACCCACTTCGAAACACACATACTCCATGCCAAAGATGCATATTTCAATATTGGCATGGCACGATCTAAAGTCGAAATACGTATAGAAGAGATTTTACTGCAGCACCTAAATCTTTGGGCCGTACCTAGTCTCATTCCCAGACCTTTCATCCAGCGTCTCGTTCCCAGACCTTTCATCCAGCGTGTACATCGCCTCCAGTGCAATACTAAAGGTGATCCACGGTGGGGTCAGGGACTGAGACTAGGCCATACCATGAGGGAGTTACAGGGCGGAGTTCACAGGATTACACGGGAAAATGTCAATGCTACCAAAGTTTGGAACAAAGGGATCTCCACACCTCTAGCTATTAGTTCAATTGATACGAGAGTTAGAAACTCAAATTGAAAAGAATGGGTGAAGTCATTTACTCAAATCTGGTCACAAGGAAATTGCATCTGAATCCTCACGAGGCCATTTCCAGCAGCTGTGAACATCATACTTCATCCTCTTGTGAACAATTGGTGGAACCTGGGGCACATGGGGCTACCAGGAACTCGTTAGCCAGTTATTGGGACAGGGAAGAGCCTGGGACATGTGGGGCAACACGAGGAACTTGTTAGCCAGTTAGTGGGATCTTACTTGGAGATTGAGGTGTGAGGGGACTGACCCACTGACCCACTAGCCTCGTTCCCAGGCTCCTCCCACGCGTCCTGGGAATGAGACTGATCCACCACCTGTGTGACTACAGCACTTGGCGTACTTGATGCTGAATTGTAAAATCATTATGCGGATTTACAAAAGCATTATGATGCTGGTTTTTACATTAATGACACACGTACCATGCATACCAGTGCGTGTTGCTATGTTGCTGACCGATTGCGCCCGACGGATGATCACGTCACGACAGACCCATGCATGGACTTATTAGTCACTTATTAATCAGCATTGTGCTACGTGTCAACATCGTGATTATAAATCGGCACCATTATTTACCAGCATCATGATTGGTAAAGTATACAATGTAGTAGTTTACGTACCATAAAGAGACACCAGTACTCCATACTCTGAGTCCTTTGTGTAAACTCGTGATTGTTATGCTGATAACATCTGCCTGCATGCATGGCGGGTTAACTATAACTGATAGTAGGCTAGCTAGTCTCGTTCCCAGGGTCTGCATGGCTAATATAGAAGGTATGCAGATAGCTACACTATAGCTCTGAAGCTTAAGTCTGCTGTGCTGATTCTGAACTCTGTTGTCATTCTTTGTTGTGTTTGTTTACACTGCCGAGCATCGATATCTTACATATCCCAATGTTTGTTTACACTGCCGAGCATCGATATCTTACATATCCCAATGTGCAGGAACTGGCGTCCCTCCCCTCCATCATAGTAGGATCATCGTCCGCTTACCTTTCTCAGCCTATCACGGAGGGCTCTGATTCCCGACCTGCAGCAGATAACACATTATACATAACGATATTTTTATCCGAGCAGACACAATAATTAATCTAGTAAGTAAATCTCAAGCACGATAAGTAGTTGTGCTAAACCACAAGCCCTTTATGCAATAGTGTTGCTGTGGGTTCTATTAAAGATGTTGTCAACGGAGGAGGGGGTGGGGCATTCACCTTTCATCAAAGAGTCTGCAAATAAAACGGTGCATGCTGGCCTGGCCTAGCCTGGGAACGAACGAGGCAGTACGTAGTGGTCTATACTCAGCTACAAACACGACACAGCTCCACTGTGTATTGCAGTATGCAATATCTACATGTTGCATACTACATGTTAACAATAGCCAGCACACAAGTATATAGCTTTAGCAGTCCAAATATACCCGCAGACTGGCCAAACTCTGCGTGGCCCCCGGGCATGTCATGCGCAGTATAGCTAAGCAGAATCTGAGGATTCCAGGTCCTCACTCGGACTCACATTGTGCAGCAGTCTGTTCTTGTCAGTTGCCGTCAGCAATCATATGTAGGATCAAGGATAATTAAAACTGAACGCGGATTGGAAACAGCAATAATATAAATTTACTACGTAATCCGCGTTGCGCGTCCGTTGTGTTAGGTTATCCGCTTGACCAAGGAAGCACCCAGAGAGATGAAACTACTTGCTGTCAATGCTTCTGGCTTCTGTGGTTGCTGCATTAATTTAGGCTATTGAGTTTCAGGAAGAAGTCTGATCTAAGCGAGACTAACGCCCACGCGCGCAACATGGATTGTGACGTCATGTTTCGTTTTAAAATTTAATTGCCGAGCGCCTTTTGCCGAGCGCCTTAGCGCGAGGCAACTAATCGTGCAGCGTAGTCACATCGCGTCTGTATATATATATATACGTATATATATCCGTCACACTTTAATTGCGAGGGGCAAGGGGCGGTTGCATCGCTGCGGTTTCTGTGATCCCTGCTCGTGCACGTACTGCGCGTGCGAGATGCAGAGTTGAGAAAGAGCGATCTATACAGGGAAAAGGGACACTGCCCCAGAAGAGAGTAAGGCAAAGGAGATAGTCTGACAGATTGACGTAGAAGCGATATATACAAGGAGAGTTTAGCGGAGACAAGTAAGACAAACGTTTAGTCTAGGCCATGGTACGTACATATAGAGTGTTGACAATGTCGAAGGGTGTAGAACCTCGCTAACGTCTTCGTATTCTTCCTGGCAACGCTTAGCCATCTTCAACCTCAATCAGCAACTTCGCACAACTTCGAACAACTAAACTTCGCACGCTGAACTGACTTTCGCACCTTCGTTTTCTTCCACAGGAAACCACGCCTATACTATTACAGATTGTGAGCGTGCGCGAGGCACAGACACTGCGCATGCGTATTCCTAGTTATTATCCTTGATAAGATCGAAGACCGTCGAGTTGCGGGGGTCTGGCTAAATAGTGTGTGACGTACTCCAACATGCAGCTATACAATCTGGACCTCGCATCGTAGTTGTACAATGTACAACGAAATTACACTATAGTGCGTAGCGCTACATAATTTTACAGCAACTGGTGGAGAATATTAATGGTTCACCAAACATTGCAAGCTAGAAAGTACGTATACTCCCAAAAGTGAAGGGACGACTTCCCCTCTCACATCCTCAGTCATGTCAGTCCATAGATAACGCTCTATTATCTATGGTCAGTCCCATACCACAATTACAATGTACCTCCTCTAGTCTCGTTCCCACACCATTTTTCACACGCGGGAAATGGTCTGGGACAAAGCAACTTGGCATAATAATAATATTATGGAAGTGCATAAAGGTTGGGGGATACGGTTGTTATAGTAGCCACCTCATCACATACATAAATAGCTCGCCAGCTAGTGGTCACCCTCCTCTCAGGGCTGCAAATAGATAGATAAAATTATATTACGATTTATCCATACCAGCGCTCATGCAATAAAATAAGACAGAGCTCGAGGTCACCTCTCCATATAAGAATCCTGGATCAGCCACTAACTGGGCCGTTGACTCTATACTATCCATACAGTCTGTGTCGCATACATCATAGTATAGCTGAGTCAGCAGGTCGACAATGGGGTGGGACTCAGGATGTGCAAACGCAGTTCTCTTTTCTACGCTATTTTGAGAGGTTAAAATATAATATGTAACAGACAGGCCATATCCAGTTTTGCAAGAATAGATCTCAGAATGTTTATACAGACATGAAAACAGATGCTGAACACAATCGTGACATCACTGGGGACGGTTTATGGCATCAAAGCTGCAGAGGAAGGAAGAAGAGGATTTTCAGGATCAATTTCTACAGAGAATTCAAGTTTAGATAGCAGTACGATGAGTACATTTGTCAGATGAAAGTTGGAGCACAGCTTAAACCAAAATGTTAGCACCTTAGCCTCATTCCCAGGTGCTTGGTGCGCCTGGGAACGAGGCTACAACACCCTTTGTCTCGTGAACTACGGCCATCAACATGCCAGGTAACTATTCGTGTGACAATCCGTGCAAGGAACACGGCACTACCATATACGGTGCATACATGCACTATGTCTGTTTGAAGGATGTGTATACCAGATAGTGAGGTGTCCCAACACCGTGACCACAGTTGTTTCAGCTGCAACTCTACACCTGGACAGCTGTCTGTCATGAGGGCACAATTATGCCAATGGCTGCAACAAAGAGTGTTGCCAATCTGTGGGAGATACACTGAGCATTGGGACCGGGGCAAGGGTGATTGCTGCTTCGTGGTATAGCCTCGTTCCCAGACTTTCACACCCCCAGCATTTGTCACTTGCTCATTGCTGCCAAATGAATGCAGTACAGAGGTTCAACCGCTGCACGAATGTTTGCTGTATGGCAACGAAAAGCCAGCAGACAAACTTGGCTGGGGGGGGGGGAGGTACTAGTATTGTACTACTGTCAAAAATGTTCTGCGCTTTGTGTGGATAATCTGCTGCTTGCAGGCTCACAGCCTCTGCTCAGATGCATAACACCTCGACTGTATTTGTGCCGCGAAAGCCAGTGTTTCTACTGCCCCTGCACTGTATCAATCCAGACCCAACACCACTGACTTCCCAGGCCTTCTCACCCCAGCGTTCGTCGCTTGCAGTACCACGTTAGTACTGTGAGCGACAAACGCTGGGGTGAGAAGCCTGGGAACGAGGCTACACTACACGGCCGTGGACTTGTGTAATATTATATAAACTGCAGCAACTGTACGGCTGTATAGATGGTCCTTACGTGTGGTGAAGGGACTCAGCCTCCGCCAGATGTTAGCTTGAGTGGCAGCACAATTGCGAGCACAACTGCAGAGTGAAGTGACATCATGATAGCAAAAGGTTTATAACTTTAAAGGCAACAAGAAGTATCCTAACAATTAGATGCATGGGTATATAGCTGAGATATTCTACGCTCACCACGGGGCATTCAAACATATCAGCAAGAGACCACAGTAAGTGGCTGAATGCAAATCTTTGTGCAACAATGGGGTCAGTAAATTTGCTCACTCGCGATTACTATGGCTGCAACGATTACAAGGATCACAGCAACAATAGATACCCTCTTGCACTGTGTTAGATGTGTGGGAGGAGGGAGGGAGGGTGAGGGAGAACGGAGGGAGGGGGAAAGGAGAGAGGGAGAACGGAGGGAGGGGGAAAGGAGAGAGGGAGAACGGAGGGAGGGGGAGGGAGGGAGGGAGGGAGAGGGAGAATGGGGGGAGGGGGAGGGAGGGAGGGAGGGAGGGAGGGAGGGAGAGGAAGTACAATTTCAGTGTATATATAGGCCTTCATTAGCTTCATATCCATGGAAACATAGTCTAGCATGTCGTAGTAAACAGGTCACCAGCAGCCACATGTCACTATAGTAACTGACTCATTCAGCAGTGGTCTTTTGAACAATAACATCTGCCCCCTGCGACTCTAGCCCCATTCCCAGGTCGTCTCACGCTCTGTTTTAGCCACATGTGTGACCTTTGAACCGCCCGACTGAAAAGTGGAAGGTTTCGGTCAGGCAGTTCAAAGGTCACATATGCAACGGAGCAGGAGATGTCCTGGGGACGAGGCTAAGAGATGTCTAGCTTGACAGGCATGGAAGAGATCTCCAATCTCCTGAGAACAAAACTCAGTCTCCAGCTCACCCTCTTGTAGGCACGCTGTTGTTTCACTTTCGCTCTGACGGCAACTTTTTGGAAATCCTTTGCACCCGATCTCAGGAGAGCTGGGAGGGAGATGCAGAAATGTAGTGCTGACCACACGAGCAACTACTTCACAGATTGGATCATGGATAGAGTATCATCCCAGTTACGTCATCCCAGTTACATCATCCCAGTTACATCGTCCCAGTTCCATCCCCCAGTTCCATCACCCAGTTCCATCATCCCAGTTACATCGTCGCAGTTACATCATCCCAGTTCCATCACCCCAGTTACATCATCCCAGTTCCATCACCCCAGTTACATCATCCCAGTTCCATCACATCATCCCAGTTCCATCGCCCCAGTTACATCATCCCAGTTCCATCACCCCAGTTACATCATCTCAGTTCCATCACCCCAGTTACATCATCCCAGTTACATCATCGCAGTTACATCATCTCATGCAGATAGATTATTGAATCACAGAGGGAGTTTCAAGACTGCTCATAGTCACACATCAGCACTATATATAGGCACACAACCGGATATTTCTGCTGTGTGTGCAGGTCTGGCATAGAATTGAAACTGCAGCTGTCCAGATAAGGACAGATTACTATACTGCTCGTGGTGAAGGTGCCGAGATCACCACACTCATTACATCAGTCTGTGTATTGTGTGTTGCTTCCAATGGTGATGTTCAAGGGGACATTAACCTTAAGCCATCTTTATGTAATTCATTTCATCCCTTCCTTCCTGAGCCTCTTTGCTCTTTTGTCTTCTACACCTTGTCAGCCTCGTATGGCATGGGAGACAGATCGACAGGGCATCCTGTCCACCACCCAACTAGGGCTAGCTCACTAAATCCTTTACAGAAAGTGACAAGTTACCTGCTCTCTCGTCCATTTCGTCAATCCTCTCTCCCCTCATCTGGACCTTTTGCACATTGTCAATAACTATCTCCTTCACCTGCAGTGATATCACACACCAAATTACAACTGCTAGTTGTTGCATGAGTGCAAGGGTATAAGTGGCATCGAGCCCGAGGGCCGCAGGCCCGATGGTGAGTTCCAAAATGATGATAGGCCGTATGCTCATGCAATAACTAGTTGTTGTTGCAATAAATGCAGCATGATGAGTCACCGACTACTACACGATTGTGTTTCTATTTGCATGATAAAGACTTTTTAATGGGAACTTTCGGAAGCATGAGTGTTGCTTCACACTGGGTAAGGCGGTGTATTTAATGCGAAATTTTTCAACATGAAAATTTCTCGATCTACAGTAAAGTATCACTATCACAGAGACATTGGGCCAAAATGAGATGAAGCACGGCAATGCTGTGACAATCGCTCTCACCTCCCCCACTTTTTTATTTAATGCATCAACTCTCGACCTGCATTGTGTGTGTGTGTGTGTGTGTATAATGAGACACAACCTAAACAGGGCTCTAGCTGAAGAGCTATAGACCCACTGCACTTACGTCTAAGTGCAGTGGGTAGCTCTTCAGCTAGAGCCCTGTTGTGCCACCATCTTGGTGTACCATAATACATTGGCCTCATATGCAGTATCGATCGACCTTCATAGCAATCGCATTTCGTTCGATTCAACACATACTAGAAGCACTGTAGGTGAATCAGTGCGTTCGCCGAGTACGCTAATAAGCCTATAGAAGCTGCTATCTCCAAAAAATGGAAAACAGCTGTCATGTTGGTGTACCCGTCTGTATTCTCAAAATGACGACGTCAGCTGCAATGGATCCATAGAGTGGTACACAAACCTTGTACGTTTGCCGGTTTCTTTGACATGGTCAACAGAATGTGTTCAAACCACATACATGTGATTTGCCAGTTTTTCAGCACTGTGGTTCTAGCTAGAACACTGGTAAGTACTTGTTTCACGTTGCCTTGAAGACCACACTCTGGTACATGGAATCTTCATGACAGGACAATGTTTACCATACAGTTTGTGGGCGGTAACCCAGGCCAGCTATGGTAAACGCCTCTGTGTGTGCCTAGTGCGCTACAAGCTATAGCACGCAATTGATTGTGGGCCTTAGAAAATGAGACTACGCGGGTAACCACACTGCATACAAACTTACATCTCTCTCCCTCTTCGAATCTTGCAGTCAAACCGTCAATGGCCGTGGGGGTGGGTCTGACATGTGTTGCACCCTGGACGTCAGTGGCCTGTCACGCGCGCGCACGGACGGGTACGGGTCCGGGTCCAAGAAAAGTGGTACTGCACTGGTGTACGTAGCATCCGGTTTCCAGCTATAGGTACGGTGCGCGCATGTACTAGCCTCGTACCCAGTCCCACGCCCAGCTTCTGCTTAGCTATGTAGTCACCTGAGCCATTGTGAAGATGGCTGCTCACCCAAAGACACAACTGATTATCACAGCTACGTACAGCCATATAAAGCTGTTTTCTCTATGATAACCCCACTTGCAGTAGGCAATGAGGCCAGTATATCATACAGCCGTTCTGATCCCTATAGGTCAGTGGTAAGCTAACATGTTGGCATACGCAATGTAATTACTGGCAAATCACATCATGCAATTGATGTAAATCTGATCAGCAGTCAGTCAATTTCATACATGTACATCCAGTCACGTAAAGGATACATCACACAGATCACAAACACAGTCATTACACAGAGCAATGCAGTAACACACTAGAGTATTGTACATTTGCAACACGTACAGCAACGAGGTTTTCTGGGTTCATTTCCATTGATGTTATCAGGGCTACTGCTATGTTCGGGAAACAGGAGCGCTGTGGTTGATGTATGAGCAGCTGTCTGTTCGACTGTGGCTGTTTGTGTGTGTATGAGCATGTGAGTGAGAGTGTCGAGTGTGTGCATGTGTGTCAGTGTGTTATGCAAGCTTCCTGAGGCCAGATCAAATTAATCTGCTGAGCCAAGTCCACTAGCTAGGTTACATACTGTACCATTGTGGTCCCTGTACACGGTAGCACGGAAGAATTCCTTTGCTAACTAACATATGTACGTATGTAGCTGTATTATACTTCCTCATCTCAATCTTTCTTGGTCCCCTTGTATGCATGAGACTCTGGCCAACCTCTATTACCTTTTCGGTCTCCAGGATCTTCTAATCTGTCTCCTCTTGCTGTTACTGCCTCAATCTGCTGCGCCATCACCTTCATCTAGTCACACATTACAACATCCAACATTATAACAAACACTATATAAACTAACTACCAGTGATGCCCATATATGGCTTTGGTTACACAGGTTGTACACAGACAATGCAATCAGGATCAGCAGGGGAGCGTGCAATTGTGGAAGGCAGAAGGTGGAGGGTGAGATTCATGGCTGACATGATGTCATCCCAGTGCACAAGACGTGACTTACTGGCCAATAATTAATCTTTACCTGAAATGTGTTGAAGATGTGGAACACATGGATTGGTGCTATATCCTGTCTCAAACTCGACTATTTGCAGGTGACAGTACGTACTAGGATCTACCAGGACATGAGGATGTGAGATCCTCTACGTACTCTCCATACAATTTAAGTGCAAGGCTCTCTATATTTCTCCATGAGCTCTGTGCCTAAGAAACCTCAACATTCTGGCTACACCACTGGATATGCCAATCATAACATTTGTAGCTGTGATATATGAGGTCTCACTTCATCTAATTGTGCTTGTACGCGGGCAATCCTGTCACCTGTGTTTGTGGCCCCATATGACCTGGGGAGGAGATTATAGAACTTCTGCTGAGAGGTCTCAAATAGGATTCCTGTTGCCATATTCAGGCATCACTGCAGTAATCATACAGTAGCAAAACTTCTTGAACACTCAAGGGTAGATCATGTGTATGATGACATCATCATTATGTAGATCATGTATATCAAATATGCATGACGACATCATTGTTATGATGATGATGTCATCGTGCACTCTTGGGTAGATGTACAGCCTCATTCCGAGGCCTTCATGCAGTATGTAAAATTATATGGCCTCCAGATATCTGGTCGTGTGTGTCACATCATGCCTTTCTTGTGAGTAGCATAAGTTGCCAATTATCGGCCGGCACCAATATCGGCAGCGTACGCTTTGACTGACCTTTATGGAGAACATGTCGTGGGATCGTTGGTGCATATGGCAAGCGACCATAATGGACAGCCAGTGAGTAGTATATAGCTATAGGAGCCGCAGTGGAAGAAAAGGTTCCATGCATGCAGGGTGCAACATGAGCACTCCTTGGGTGACGATAATCGGCCATTGGAAGTTGCATACTTATAAAACATAATTGGCTGCTGCTTCCGGCTAATAATTAATACACCTTCCAACTTGAAGCGGTAGTTAGTGCGAGCAATGACGTAACTTCCAGAGCAAGAATGAACCTCCAGCCACTATCTAAAGTTATGAGGATGCGCCGTTTATGTGCTGATAATCGGTTACTTATATATGCTATGACATAATTGACAAGAAGCAAAACAATATCATCTCATGATGTGGTAATTTCACACGCCAGGCACTGCAAGAGGCACACACCTGATTCAACAACTACCGCTCACATTACCCATTTCAGCAAGGTATAATGTTGTTGCCTGACTGTCACGGTGACAGTCAGGCAACAACATCATACCTTGCTGAAATGGGTAATGTTTCTATGGCTCAAACCTTGATGTCTGTAACTGTTTGATTCATGACTAGCTTTGGTGCTGTTCCATCATATGTAGCTAGGGGGTTTTGCGAATGACATCGTGTTCACTGAGATCGCCATAGAAGCTGCTATCTCCAAAACAGCCGCCATGTTGGCGTACCCGTCCGTATTCTCAATGTCAGCTGCAATGGGTCTATTACTGGCTTATGACTCTTGAACACCTGACCTGCTGCTCACTCGCAACACCGGTATACAGGGTCATGCAGAATCTTTAATTATAATGAGCAACAATTTAACTCTCAGCACAAATAATTTCTGCCCAAACCCTGTACTTGCGACCACGTGCTTGCGACAATAATTTATTGCGAGGCACGGCGAGACTCCTGAGACTGCATTCAAACATGGCCTTTTAATATACTCACCTCCTTCCTACAGGGTAGCCTCTACCAACAGGACCACTGGTCATGGGCGACGTCGCCATACTGCAACTACAACCTAGCCTCGTTCCCGGACTAGTACTCGAGTTTGGGAATGAGGCTAGGACTTGCCAACAGTTAATACCACTACTCACATACAAGATACCAGCAGCTAGACCAATAATACTCACAACTACAGCACAGATAGCTAGACGGACTAGAACTCGAGTTTGGGAATGAGGCTAGGACTTGCCAACAGCTAGTACCACTACTCATGTACAAGATACCAATAACACTCACAACTACAGCACAGATAGCTGTACAGACTCATACAAAAAGTGCCACAAACAGACGGTCAAGATGATCAACATGCAATGATTATTCTGAGCAAGATGACAACAGAGCATTCACTGATGGTTCCGTGTAGTGACTACCACCGCAGCAACAACACCACCTGCTGGGAGAGACAAGTGCAACGATCGCGGGACAAAGGCAACCCTTATGGAAAAAGTTGTAAGAATCTTCTTATAAGATCTTATGACTTTTTCCATAAGGGAACCAATAACAAATCTATTTTTAATTGCAGAAGCTTAATACCAATTCTATAGCACATCAATTCCATGGTCCATCCAATTAGGCCAGCTCGCACCCCCTGATGCAAAATAAGTCCACACATCCAGGCAGATCAATTATTACGATCTATGACATAATCCACTTACTGATGATGACAGCCAGGATCATGAGTATGATGATGATCAGGATGATCCATACCCTGGCTCTCTGCCACCAGAGCTTGCGCTTCAACCGTGCCGATGTCCGCTGGAACGTGTCTGCATTCTGGTGCAGGTAGTCTGTGTGTGTACATGTAGTGGTGGTGGTGGTGTTGGTGGTGGTGGTGGTGGTGGGGGGGGGGGGGGGGGGGGGGGGGGGGGAGGGGGAGGGGGAGGTGTGCACATAGGTAATACAGGTGTATGTACTAACATAGTGATAGAATAACACACTTCCCTATCTCAATCTTTCTTTCTTGGGCCAATCTCTATCACCTGCTCGGTCTTCAAGCTTTTCTAAAGATTTTTCTCTGTCCTCTAACTCCTTAATCTGCTGAACCATCGCCTCCGTCTCCTGTCAACATTATGACATCCAACAATACGTGAAACAACATATAAACTACCACACTGGTTTTGGTAACCATGATTGTATTCAGACACGCACATAATATTATATACGTGCCTATAAAATTAATGTCCACATTCCGAACGCTTTTCCAAAATGCATTTGTGGTGCAGCTTTGCCACAAATCAGAAGGTTTCTTGTGAGAATGGAAAGTTTTCTTCCAAAGATGTGGAAGGGTTCATCCAAAAGAGTGCTGGCTTACGGATCTTACGGAGCTGCGTTAGGGTCTTCACGTTTGTAACGGAACCCACACCAGCGACGGAAATCTCAGCATCAATAATATTTTAAAGATGTGCACCGTATTGATTAAGAGTTAATCGAACTAGCCTATAGCAAGGGTGCATGCAATTTTGCAAGGCCAATAGGTTGAGGGGTGAAATCCATGGCTGATATTATTTCAAAGTCTACGTAGTGGAGAATAGAGGTGTAGGTTGCAATTCAAGGTTGCTAATTCTAATTACCGTAATACGCAAGCTAACAGCTGCTCACATGTAAAGTGGTTAGCTGGCTATTACAGTTTAAATGGCATCACGGTCAGGTCTAGCCTCGTTCTCAGGCCGTATATCCTACGGCCAAGGAACGAGGCAAGGTCAGGTCAGGCAAAACTATCTGCTATCAAACACAAGACAATGAGACGGAGCAAACAGTGGCTCTAGTCCTTTGTAGAGGGTATGATCACTGTGCCGAGCTACAAAGCCTCACTTCATCTATTCGTGTCTGTATGCGGGCAATCCTGTCCTCTGTGTCTGTGGCCCCATACGACCTGCAAAGAAATATGGAGGAGATTATATACAATGTAACTACTGCTGAGTCTTCAAATAGGATTCACCACTGATTCTACTCCCATTCTACTGCCATTCTACTGCCATTGTTATAAATACTACAACACATGTCACCATATGTTGGCTTGGTCACTAGAAATTACATAAACTGTTGAACTCTCAGGTGTACATGCAGCCTCGTGGCCTTCATGCGGTATACAAATACGGAGGGGAAGCCCTTCTGGAAGATGTGGTCATGTGTATAAAACTACTGTATTGCACCACTGCCAGACATGAAGTTCAAATACTTCCGTTGCATTTCATGTTTATGTAACCAGGTTGCTATAATTATGAGTAACGAATGTACCTTGTCAATGACAGATTCACGTTCTGTTTCCTTTCTACAAACCACAGGTACCTACTACTGCTCCGGCCTACACACTACCATGGCCTACACACTGCCATTCCGACACATGGACTAATAATTGTAATTTCAGAAGTTTAAAAACATGTTTGCTTAGAATCTATTAACAAAGTGGGTATCAGCCCGGCAGGAAGCAAGGGAATGGTTAGGGTACGTACGGCTAATGCCGTTTAGCATTGCAGTACTGGCCCCTCGCGTACAGCAGAGGGTCTAGCTAGTGTCATCCGAAATGATGCATCTGAATGCAATTACTTGGCTCACGACTCTTGTTCACTCACAACACCAGTACAGGGTGCTGCAGAATCTTTGCATAGTTATCTATATCATGGATAATAATAGACTACGTAAACGTTTATGTATTATCCATGTCTATACATTGATGTGCAGTTACATTGGCAACAATTTGAATTCGCTTTTGCTATAATAATTTCTGTATCAAAACATGGACAACCATAGATAATACTCCAAAAGTATTATCTATGGGACAACTTACATGCAGGTATAATGTGCAGATCTGGACAAATAATTATATGGTTGCCGAGACTACTGTAATACATGGCTGCAGGAGCCCATCGCAGCGCTCATAAGCTCCTGATAGCCGTGGGGAGGATGTTCGTGCATGTTTTATTTGCGAACCACGTAAGAAGTTACTCACCTCCTTCCTACAGGGCACCGTGTGTGTGTGCGTGCGCGTGTGTGTGGATAAGAGGGGTAAATGTACGCAGTAATTTATACATGTATATTCTACCCCGTGTGTTGATCGTCACCGTCCCATGCATGCATGGGTAGGTCGTTTGGGGGGAGGTCACTCCCGTAGTCTCTATGCACACAGCTGCAACCCCCCCCCCCCCCCCCCCCCCCCCCCCCCCCCCCCCCCCCCCCCCCCCCCCCCCCCAACTGATCAGTCTCACCTGCTCTCTCTCCCAAGTCTTCAAGCTTGTCTCCTCTCTGTGTCACTTTCTCGATGTTGTCCACCATCACCCCCTTCACCTGGCACACCATAAGCATCCAGCATATTACAACATGTCATACCATACACAGAGGTAGGGTTTGTGTGCCAAAATTGGCACATCATTTCAACCAATTATGGCCTACTTTGGCTGCCAATTAAACCTAAATAGGCAGAAACAGCACTCCTGTTGTATACATGTACATGTAGGGTGACTGATGTGCCATTTCTGCCAAAAATGGACCAGTGAACCAAGCTTGGTATTGGGAATAGACTGGGAAGAGATGTCCTTAAATGATTTTTAATCTCAGTCACCTTTTTGTAAAAAATCACTCTCGACCAAAGGTTTTTATTTTAATCCATGGTTTTTCATGATTTTGGATCAAAATTCAACCAACAGCAAAACAGATATCATTGGAATGCTCCATTCATGCTGATCACAATGGTGCAAATCCCAGCTTCGTATCTCATTCCTAGCCCAAGATACATAGCATATCACTTAACTGACATAATTCCTACTCCGTACAATAATCATTGTCTAATGTCTATCTGCTATCAAACACAAGACAATGAGAGGGAGCAAACAGTGGCTCTAGTCCTTTGTAGAGGGTATGATCACTGTGCCGAGCTACAAGGCCTTACTTCATCTACTCGCGTCTGCATGCGGGCAATCCTGTCCTCTGTGTCTGTGGCCCCATAAGACCTGCAAAGAAATATGGAGGAGATTATATAACTACTGCTGAGTCTTCAAATAGGATTCATCACTGATTATACTCCCATTCTGCTGCCATTCTACTGATGCCATTGTTATAAATACTACAACACATGTCACCATATGTTGGCTTGGTCACTAGAAATTACATAAACTGTTGAACACTCAGGTGTACATGCAGCCTCGTGGCCTTCATGCGGTATACAAATACGGAGGGGAAGCCCTTCTGCATGATGTGGTCATGTGTATAAAACTACTGTATTGCACCACTGCCAGACATGAAGTTCAAATACTTCCGTTGCATTTCATGTTTATGTAACCAGGTTGCTATAATTATGAGTAACGAATGTACCTTGTCAATGACAGATTCACGTTCTGTTTCCTTTCTACAAACCACAGGTACCTACTACTGCTCCGGCCTACACACTACCATGGCCTACACACGGCCATTCCGACACATGGACTAATAATTGTAATTTCAGAAGTTTAAAAACATGTTTGCTTAGAATCTATCAACGAAGTGGGTATCAGCCGGGCAGGAAGCAAGGGAATGGTTAGGGTACGTACGGCTAATGCCGTTTAGCATTGCAGTACTGGCCCCTTACGTACAGCAGAGGGTCTAGCTAGTGTCATCCGAAATGATGCATCTGAATGCAATTACTTGGCTCACGACTCTTGTTCACTCACAACACCAGTACAGGGTGCTGCAGAATCTTTGCATAGTTATCTATATCATGGATAATAATAGACTACGTAAACGTTTACGTATTATCCATGTCTATACATTGGATGTGCAGTTACATTGGCAACAATTTGAATTCGCTTTTGCTATAATAATTTCTGTATCAAAACATGGACAACCATAGATAATACTCCAAAAGTATTATCTATGGGACAACTTACATGCAGGTATAATGTGCAGATCTGGACAAATAATTATATGGTTGGCGAGACTACTGTAATAGTTATATACATGGCTGCAGGAGCCCATCGCAGCGCTCATAAGCTCCTGACGGCCGTGAGGGAGGATGTTCGTGCATGTTTTATTTGCGAACCACGTACGAAGTTACTCACCTCCTTCCTACAGGGCCACTGGTCATAGTCGACGCCATAATTTGTACACGTCACTTTACAACAGCCTCGTTCCCAGGCTCGGGTCTGGGAACGAGGCTAGGACTGTAATTAAACTGTAAACGTAATAATTATTATTAATTTACATGCAGTGACGTGTTCCTCGTATTCATCACTTGTTTCCTCTTGATTAGCAGCCAGATGTCACATTACTTCTTTAGGAACATTTTTCCCAGTTTGGAGCCTCTCCTGGGAAGGGAAACCTGGGGCCTTCCTAGGTGCAACTGCAGGGTGGGACTCTCTCTCACACCACAGTCGACTGCTTTAACTCTTTACCAACCAATGACTGCAAAAGCCGTCATGAGCTCCCATAAGCCATAAGAATTTATATGGGGAAATTAATACTAGGCGTTATACTTTAATACAGGATTTTGCTTCCTTAAGCTGTTTCTTATGGTTGGTAAAGAGTTAACCACTAGGCCACACCATAAACAACTCTTCAGACCAGACTAACTGTAGCCAATGTATACTGGGTTGAAAAATAGGACCTCCAATGTGAAGTTGGGGGGCAAACACCCCCACCCAGTTCCGCTGCCTATTACCACCACTAACTCTTGGACCAACCTTTCAAAAGTCGGGTTCCAAGACTATAGTAACATTGACCCCGGTGGGGTGAAGAATGACTCCATCCAGCACATAATCATACTGGAAATAGAATGAACTTTTATCAAGGCTATAGCATCGAATAATACTTACACACAAGAATTGGGATAACACAAACCTTGCTGGAATTAAGCTACTATAAAAATACAATGGAACGTCAGCTGACACTCAATTTTATAACACATCAATGCAAACAAGCTAGAATTCCAAGTTATTATTAACACAGAATCATGCATTAATCCAGAGTTCAGGGTACAACTGTGGGTTCTTTACTGGTTCTGTGTAGTGACAACCGCTATAACAATTATAACTGGAGGAGAGAAGGAAAATGGGGAGGATAGGAGAGGTGAAGGACAGAGGGAAGGAGAAGAGAGGGGAGGAGAGAAAGGAGAGAGAGAGGAGAGGGGGAGGAGAGAAAGGAGAGAAGGATAGAAAGAGAGGAGAGAGAGAGGAGAGGGGGAGGAGAGAAAGGAGAGAAGGACAGAAAGAGAGGAGAGAGAGAGGAGAGGGGGAGGAGAGAAAGGAGAGAAGGACAGAAAGAGAGGAGAGACAGAAGCAGAGGGGGAGGAGAAGAAAGCACAAGAGTAGGAAGGGAGAAAGACGGAGAGAGCGAGGGAGGGAGGGGGGCAAAGGTTGTGCATGAGTTGAGGGAGGACAGAGAGGAGAAGAGGATGGGGAGAAAAGGTGTGTGTTGGGAGAGGAACGAGAGGAGAACATGACGATCAGTTCTACACTACAGCCCTACACAGCAGTATGGACTTGCAACACACAGTCCAGATAGCCAGTGTGAGGGTACACACTACACACTCTGGATAGCAATTCTGGACACTCAAACCTTCCGTCAAAAACAGTAGGTACTACAATTATGTGATCAGATATGCAACTGCCTAGCACAACGTCAGAACAAAGCATTTGAAAAGGAAGTGACCGTACTAGTGTCAATGCTAATGCACTAATGCTGCACACAAAATGGCTGTGTGGAGACTAAGCAGGATATGTACATTGTACAAGTACGAGCAATTTCCAGAATTGTCACTCTTGCAGTCCAAGACCACACATGCAGGCAGGTCAGGTATGGATAGTCTTGTTCCCCAGACCTTCGTCACCCTGACTCCTTGATCGCTTGCACATGGAGGGGGAAGGCCTGGGAGATCTGGTCACATGCAGTAACATCAGGTAAACAGAGGGTAGACACATGCGGGGTGGTGCCTGACTCAAAGGCCTTTATGGTGATGTCAGTTCAAGGACAGAAGGCAAAGCATCCACAAGGTAGCAGGATGATGGGAACGTTTCGACATCAAACGTGAATTGTAATAGTCAGGCACCACCCTACGTGTGTCCACCCCCTGTCAACCTGATGTCACAGACATGAACAGATCTCCCTGGCCTTCCTCCACCGTACTTGCACACTGCAAGCAATCCTGGACCAGAGGTGGCGAAGGCCTGTGAACGAGACTAGTGAATAGAGGTACTAGTGTATGCAGATCAGGGACACGTACGTTTGAGGCCTAAGTTAGCCCTGCCGGCTTGTGACCGCTACAATAATGATGACTAAGGAGAGAGAGGAAGAAACATAATGACGCTGACACTGGGGACAATGCAATATTATGCTGGAAGCGATACACACGCTGGATGAAAGTTCTGGGAACGAGACAAGAGCTCAGTGAACTAGTTGCTGCCCAGCCTCGTACCCAGACAATCTGTCCCCGTGTCCAAAGGCAATGGCGCCATAGAATGCTCATTATTGTCAGCACACGAGTTGGGGTGGGGAGAACTGGCTACCCAAGTTTCCTGTCTCACTAGTACCGTATCACATGCCAAGGCTTTCTCCATCCTAGCTCTCCCCAAAGCTGCAAGACCAATCTGGGACGGTAAGCGTGGATACAAGACACTGTGCGGCACCAAGCAACATAAGATCATTACAATGTACAATGCACATGTATGCATAATGCCTCCAATGCCCACCACCACTTTACATGATACAGGTGATTTCTCAGCAGTTCAGAAAGTCGACAGTTCCCATCCACCCACTTACTACATGTGCGCCCCTTCCCCGTGCGCCCTTTCCCCTTGTGTGCCCCTTCCCCTTGTGTGCCCCTTCCCCCTGTGTGCCCCTTCCCCCTGTGCGCCCCTTCCCCGTTTGCTAAACAGGCAGAACTTGAGTATCAGACTGCAAGGCACGCTTCCCGTTCCAATTACTGCCCACCCACTCACTGATGATCACAGCCAGTATCACGAGTATGATCACGATCAGGATGATCCACAGCTTGATGTTCTGCCACCAGAGCTTGCGCTTCAGCCGTGTCGATGTCCGCTGGAACATGTCCGCATTCTGGTTCAGGTAGTCTGTTATAGGGTGTGTGTGTGTGTGTGTGTGTGTGTGTGTGTGTGTGTGTGTGTGTGTGTGTGTGTGTGTGTGTGTGTGTGTGTGTGTGTGTGTGTTTGTGTGTGTGTGCATGTGTGTGTGTTGGATATGAGGGGTACATGGACGCAGTCATTTTACTTTTTGTCCTCTTCTATTCTAGGTCTCAATTCAAGCACGTGCGTCGATTGTCACTGTTCCCTATGCATGCATGGGTAGGTCATTCAGGGGGAGGTCACTCCCGTAGTCTCTATGCACACAGCTGCAACCGCAGTGGACAACCAGCTCAAAAAGGGCATCAACTATCAAACTGGATCCGAAATACATGCACTGATCAACGGTCAGGTTACAGTGCAGACCAATGCAATCGAGGTGTGGTACGGTTGGTCAGTGGTCAATGGCTGAAAGTCAGCACGGTCAACCATCAAACCGCTGAAAAGAGCTGGCCAAAGCTTTGACCCGTGGTTGCATGCAGCTGTGACTGTGTAGAGCGTATGGGAGTGACCCCTCCGCCTGTCCGTAGAGCGTATGGGAGTGACCCCCTCCCCTTGTCCGTAGAGCATATGGGAGTGACCCCCTCCCCCTGTCCGTAGAGCGTATGGGAGTGACTCCCTCCCCCTGTCCGTAGAGCGTATGGGAGTGACCCCTCCCCTGTCCGTAGAGCATATGGGAGTGACCCCTCCCCCTGTCCGTAGAGCGTATGGGAGTGACCCCTCCCCCTGTCCGTAGAGCGTATGGGAGTGACCCCCTCCCCCTGTCCGTAGAGCGTATGGGAGTGACCCTCTCCCCCTGTCCGTAGAGCATATGGGAGTGACCCCTCCCCTGTCCGTAGAGTGATCTGCTGACTGCAACTACATGTACAACATCTCCTCTAGTGCTTACATGTATATTCCCTGCTGTGGTACCCTAGAAACCAATCACAGTTTAGCACATGCCGGACATGGCTACCATGCACCTGCACACAATGATTCGCTACACTCAAACTCAACCCCCCCCCCCCCCCCCCCCCCCCCCCCCCCCCCCTCCCCTCCTATGGCTGATCTGCCTCACCTGCTCTCTCTCCCAAGTCTTCAAGCTTGTCTCCTCTCTGTGTCACCTTCTCGATGTTGTCCACCATGACCCCCTTCACCTGGCACACCACAAGCATCCAGCATTATTACAACATTTAAAACCATACACAGAGGTACAGGGTTTTGTGTGCCAAAATTGGCACATCATTTCAACCAATTATGGCTGCCAATTTTGGAATTAAACCAGAAACAGCACTCATGTTCTATACATGTAGGGTGACTGATGTGCAATTTCTGCCAATAATGGACCAGTGAACCATGGCCAAGATTGGTCTTAGGAATAGACTTGGAAGAGAACGTTGCACTAGGTATGGGTGTGTGAATGAGATATGAAGCTGGGAATTGTGCCATTAATTATCGTCAGTGTAAAGAGAGCTTTCCAACGATGTCCTTAAAATGATTTCAAATCTCAGTCACATTTTTGTCAAAAATCGCAGTCAGCCAAAGGCTATAATCCATGGTTTTTCATGATTTTGGGTCAAAATTCAACCAACAGCAAAACGGATATCATTGGAATGCTCCATTCATGCTGATCACAATGGTGCAAATCCCAGCTTCATATCTCATTCCTAGCCCAAGATATCTAGCATAGCACTTAACTGACATACATGTAATTCCTACTCCGTACAATAATCATTGTCTAATTGATGCCCACCTCTGGCTTGGTTACCATGGTTACCTGTACATAGGAGTCAGCATGCAACTGTGCAAGCTAGGGCACACAGGTGTACCATAGTCGCTCGATAGTATGTGCATGCCTATATCCCTCCACAGGAAGGAAATATGTGCCTACATTGTATAAGTGAGATGAGCTTCATTTCAAATGACATTCCTCGAATAGGTAGCTAGTGCGCTTCATTTCGAATTATTTTTTCCACTCCGTAGAACAGAAATGGCGAGTTTCTGGAAGACTTCAGCACTTAATAAAGAGTAGCCGAAAAGAGAGTCGAACCTGCGCCTAACAGCGGATATGCACGTACAAGTGACCTGTGCCTAATGTTGCTAGGGAGCAACAGTTCACGTGTTTATAGACATGAATGTACATGTATGTGCATCCAGGGTAGTGCTTCACAGATGTCCTTCTGGCAGGTATTGTACAGGATTTCTAAGTTAGCAACACTAGGATATTGACTCTAATTAATGCCCACAATCAAGCTTATACACGTAGTGTCTGTACATGTAGTTAAGCCTTACTTCATCTACTTGTCCCCGCAGGTGGGTGATGCGAGACGACTCTCCCGTGGCCTCGTATGACCTGTGTTGGGGAGGGGGAGAGATTGTGGTGGAGAAGGAGAGGGAGGGAGGACAATGAGGGAAGGAGAAGGGGGGAGGGAAGGAGAAGGGGGAGGGAAGGAGAAGGGGGGAGGGAAGGAGGAGAGGGATGGAAGGAGGGAGAAGGGAGATCAAGGAGGACAATGAGGGAAGGGGAGAAGGGGGAAGGAAAGGAGGAGAGGGTAGGGGGATCGAGGAGGGAAGAGGAGGGGGAGGGAAAGAGGGAAGAGGAGGGGGAGGGAAAGAGGGAAGAGGAGGGGGAGGGGAAGAGGGAAGAGGAGGGAAGGAGTGTAGAAAGAGAAGGAGAGTGGGAGGAGGGTAAAGAGGTTGAACTTCTGAAATTAAGTCACAAGTCACAAGTGTAGTAACCACACACTTTTCATCACTATGAACCACTACAATTGATAAGTACACAATGACTGACACAGAAGGCCAATCCACAACCAGACAGTCACAGCTATTGACAGACCGTCCTCTGTGGGTGGCCTCCACCATTCCTATCCCTTCGCTGACAGACTGTCCTCTGGGGCCTCCATCCTTAGCCTTATGGTATAGTCTAACACAAGGTGTACGTTCAAACATGCATATCCATGGAACACTTCTTGCGAAATAAACAAACATCCATGTGGGGATGAATATTAGCGGGGCACGCCAGCATCAACACACTGAAGTGAGCTATTTACAGGACATTGTTCATGATCAAGCTGCAATTTCACTGAAACGTGTAATGTTCCATGGTAATGCCTACAACATTCCTGTTTGCTTCATAATTAACAGTAGTGCTGTACCGAGAATGTAATGGACTTGTAGCACAAGCTGACACCACATGAGGCAGGAAAGACTGGTCAAGCCAGTCAGGCGGTCGTGCATTAACAAGTTGAATAGGAAGAAGTGGGGGAGTTTGTGCAATCAAAGACTGCACTATTCCCAGGAGTCGTGCTCACAGTAGCTGTACCAAGGAGTGCTAATTTGCATGTGTTCCCATTGGCCACCACTGCTGGCTTCGACGTGATGTCACATGCATGACATCACATGCATGACATCACATGCATGACAGTGTACACGTATGTGTTCCCATTGGCTACCACTGCTGGCTTTGATGTGCATGACAGTGTACACGTATGTGCGGGATAACTCTTTGCACCGGAAAATGCACTTATGAATAATTGATGAGGTAGAAAAACCAAAAGGAAAAAAGAGACTTCCTCCTTCCGGATTCGAACCTCCGATGGTTACATTACGATGTACGCACACTGCGGACTATGCCAATGGCCATAATTACTTTTGCAAGCACCAAGAGTTCATGTTATGAACTCTTGCAAGCGCATATAGGCGTTTTAATTAAAGCTAATCTTTCAAAATCACTGTAGGGCCACTAAAGTGGCCCGTCACGTGCAAAGAGTTTGGTGAGCTAGCTGCCCAAAAGCAGCCCTGGTACACATGTACATGTAGATACAATCAGAGTCTGCCGAAGAAGACTTGCCGAAGCGAGTTTGCCCTACCACCCGAATTTGCATGGTAAAGTTACTTTCACTGAGAGGTCATGTGTGTGCTGTCAGCTTTGTGCTACCAGTCCACGGTGTTAACAGCATGTAAGGATGTGTTCACAAACGAGCTTTCCACATGCCAAGATCATCAAAGGTAGTGTGAGTCACTCAGAGTTACTCAGATGTGCACAAACAACCTCAAAGCTCATTGCCCGTGGATATATACTCCTTGACAACTGCTTTGCACTACAAGTGATGGTCTGCTAGAAGGTACTGGCTAGCCTCGACCCTTTGCACGGGGGGGGGGGGAGGAGGAGGAAGGGTCTGGGCACGCGCTTACAATTAATTGAGTTGTCCCTAGGACGGAATGCTGACCAGATTCATTGACAATTTGGAAGTGATTTTTCTGTAGGCTTTCAGATTCACTAGTGGCTAGATAGGGCAAATCGTTGTACTATGCCGTCACCCGTGAGTGTTTGACAAAAGTTGAGGGGAGCATCGATTGTGGTCGTATGTGTGGCATTGCCATTGATTGCTAATTAATTGTGCATAATTGCATTCCGCCAGGACAACTCTAATTACGCGTCATGTGCCCAGACCCTTCCTCTTCCCTGTGCGAAGGGTCTGGTCCCACGACTACACAGACATGGAGCAGCACTACGTGGAGGCAAAAGCTAAATTCTCTCTCTCTTAATGGCCGGACAGCATTGGCAGCGGTTGAATCAACCGGATAGCACAATCATGACTTCCTCTCCCTGCATTGCTAACTATCGAGTCTACTGTCCACTACAATAGCAGCCAGCTTCACACGCGAACATGTACATGATAATCTTTTCATTGTGACATTCCCATTGTGTCCATGGGAGATTACAAGCCAAACTTCTCAACAAACGTTTGACCCCAAAATCACAAGACGGTTGGGGTCAAGTACAAAGAACGGCCCCTGGCTAGGGCCAGCATTAGTTTGCCAACGAGGGGCCATTCTCTGTACTTGATCCGACGGTTGTGAGTTCAAAAGAATTGCCTAGCTGAAGTACTGCTGTCATAGGTCCAGTAGTTTAGAGGGTACCCAAAAGCTTCGATACAACCCCCCCCCCCCCCCCCCTCCCCCCAACATAGTTGTCGGTTAGTATATCTATGCCCCCAACCATGTACCAAGGTATAACCTGTTGCCTTCAAACACAAATGAACGGGTAAGGTAATAAACTCACATTCTGATAAATCGGAGGATAGTTTACAGTTGAGAAGAAGACGAAACACAACCTCCTCGGACACTTGTCGGCACGGCAGTAAACACACCACTGTAGTCCCGCCCAGTGTAGCAACTTCACCTCCCCGTAAGTTTGTTAGATTTCAGGTACGCTGCGTCACACGCGTTTAGTCAGAGAGTTCCCGCCTTCTTGGCTCGCTGAGTGCTTCCTAAGAGTCACGGAACATGAAGGAAAGAAGAAGACGAAAATACGCCCTGTATCGATTTGCGTGACGTCTTAATTAAAATCACGTGCAGTTTATTAAGTAATTGAGTTAAAACCACGTGCTGCATTGCAATCCTTTTTGAAGCGCACCTTTTTTGAACAGCGTGCGAGCAAGTTGGCAGGGAGCTAGATAAGTTGAAGATGTCGGGGTACATATTTGTGTGTAGTGACGAGTCGGCACGGCACGAGGGAGTGGAGCTCCCGATGGAGGAGGACGGAACGCTTCTGCTGTCTGTGCTGCAGTCACAGTTTGAAGGGGCGTCTGGGCTGAAATACAGGTGTGTGTTAGCAGGTGGCAAGTGTATGACTGCCATAAGGGATTTCGGTTCCAATGGGGGGGATTTTCCGTTTGTTAGATAAGGACGGTACGTTAGCATCCATATGCGAGACACTCCATATTTTGTATTTTGGGGTCTGTATACATTTGTAGATACTGTATGGGACGGATGGCAACGTACTGTTGCCAAAGGCATGTGGGAGGGATACCGAGAGTTCAGCGCACATATTACTTGTGCAGTGATACTGGCTGCCCACCCTAACCCAAATTAAAGAAGTAAGCGATCAAATACTGGCGGTGGGAATGGCCTTGGAACAAGGCTAGCCATTGATCGCTCGTAGCCGGTCCTAAATAAAGCAATCTGTTTCTTGAAAATGGTCAACCTTCCAGAATCCCAAACGTTTGATCAGCATTTGGAATGTCTGGTTGTCGTTGCCATAGGAACCCCACCACTGGGGGTTGGAGGGCAGTCAAGCTGGCCGAAGGAGTGCTCCACCCACCAGAGGCAGGATGGAGTGACGTTGTGTACATTGTAGTGTTGAGTTCACCGCCAGTGAAGGTTAGCCAGAACCATACCAGTGCATATGACATGTATGTCGTGAGAACTAGATCCCGCATTCAGAGCCTTGTGGTAGTGCTCTCAGCAGTTTCTAAACAGTAAGCTGTTCCACATACACACGATAGCTACTTACATGTACTGTCTGAGCACTGAAGGGAGAGCTGCAAATGTTCTGATTGCAGTGTCGAGATGTAAGCTTCAGCAGGCTCTGATTGCATCCACCAGCTTGTGCTCTCGGCTAGGATCATCCCCTGGCTGCTCGTACAGTACGGCCACCTTGCATTTCATTTGTACATGGCCAAAGATGGTTTCAAATCGAGTATTATACCCGTGAGAATTACTAACCTAAATGAGATGTTGCAATCATCTTGTTTGTGGTCATTTCAACCCCAATGACTGCCATAGCTCCATTGTATCCTGATGGAGTAGTTGCGATGAAGACTCTGTCTTCACCCACCCAGCCGGAGCCAGTGGTGGAGGTGGGATCTGATGGATACTCAGGGGCAACAACAGTGCCCCCTGGTGTTGCCGTGACAACCGAGGGATACAAGAGGAAGATGGATGACCAGGAAGGTAGCAGGGCTGCTAAGAACCCTCGGTCGTCCAGCCCCACCTTCGCTACCCTGGAGGTATGGGTACTGATTTTAGTTTATTTTAGTGTCGTAACAAGACCAGAATAGCCCATGAGTCAAGAATAGTGTGACAGCTGAATTAGTCTATCAAGCTAGACCAATTTTCCAAGTGCCAGTAGCCCCCAGCATGCACAGCATGCACAGACCCCATAGCACGTCCAGGATCTGAACCAGTGTGTTTCCGGCTTCTCAGACCTAGTCTTGTTCCCAGAGGGTCTCTGGGAATGAGAGTGGCGTAGACCCCACAGCATGTACTCCTGGTTTCACACCGTTGTGTCTGTGTTTCAGACCCCACAGCATACACAGACCCCCCAGCACGTCCAGGATCTGAATCGAGAGGACCTGATCATACTCGGGCTGGAGTGGTCCGTCAACGATGCGGAGCTGAAGAGGTACTTTGAGCAGTTTGGAGAGGTGGCTGCTGCTGAGGTGTGTGTGTGTGTGTGTGTGTGTGTGTGTGTGTGTGTGTGTGTGTGTGTGTGTGTGTGTGTGTGTGTGTGTGTGTGTGTGTGTGTGTGTGTGTGTGTGTGTGTGTGTGTGTGTGTGTGTGTGTGTGTGTGTGTGTGTGTGTGTGTGTGTGTGTGTGTGTGTGTGTGTGTGTGTGTGTGTGTGTGTGTGTGTGTGTGTGTGTGTGTGTGTGTGTGTGTGTGTGTGTGTGTGTGTGTGCTTTGCGTGTGATTGTGCATGTGTATATGGTTGTCCGAGTGTGTATATACATGTGCGTGTGTGTGTGTGTAACATTTGCACATGTGTGTCTGTTTAATGGGGAGGTAGTCTCATGCCCAGACCCCACCCCTCGCGGCAAAGAGATATTCTGTACACGTTTCCGGCTGGCACGAGACTAATGGGGAGGGGACTTGCACACCCACACACTACATCCTTCCCACGAACCACATTCTACACACGCACACACACACACACACACACTACATCCCACCCACGAACCACATTCTACACGCACACACACACACACACACTCTCTCAGGTGAAGAAGGACATTGACACGGGTAAGTCACGAGGGTTCGGCTTTGTTCGCTACTTTGACGAAGACATCCAGAAGAAGGTCCAGGGTATGAAACACACCGTCAAGGGCCGCAAAGTGGATGTCAAGTTTCCGAAGAAGGTGAACCTCCATTCATTCAAGGCCGATTTTTCAGCTACTCTTAAGTTGGCATTTCCCGAGACCCTTGATCGAAAATTTTGATTGGTGGGTGTAGTTACAATCACGTATTTTGCTTAGGATGGATGTAATGACCTCCAGGAGCAATTTCGAGTGCAACAGGCCGAGTAACTGAAATTAGAATGCATTTTATGTTTAGAGGCTGATAATGATAATAATGATCTTTGGAAATGCCATAGGGAGAAAGTGTTACTGTACATGTTGACTCTGTTTTTTTCTCTATGAGCATGGGACATAGATTCGGTACTCAAATTACATGTACATGTAGTAGCAGTGTTGACAGGCAATGAGTTTCTGGAAACATTGTTGTGTTTGCTTAGAGATCCACAACTTGCAGAGTTGCTTGAACGAGGCAAGCCCTCCCCCTTCCCGCCCCTCCTCACACGCATGCACATCAGAGTTCATCGTACCTTCCCAGCAAGTTGTTTGTCGGCTGCCTGCCCCTCCGTCCGGAAGTGACTCGTGAGGAACTAGAAGACTACTTTGGACAGTTTGGAGAGCTCGCTGATGTTTACGTACCACAGCCTTACAGGCAAGCTGTGATTTGTACTTAAGAGCTTTAGAGTTGGGGGGGGGGGGGGGGCTGCTACATGTATATCACTGCTCTCAACTTGACCATTGTTCCTTCTCCAATCCAGAGGCTTTGGCTTTGTATCCTTCCAAGACGCAGGCGTGGCCCACAAGGTCCTCAATGGCAGCCACACATTACGTAAATCAACTCTCAACATCAGTCTTGCTGATCCAAAGGGGAGCCGAGCTGTCCAGTCATACGTGTACCCGACCTTTGACCCCTACCAACACCACTACTATGACCCTCAGCTCTACACAGCTCATCAGAACGTTCCCTACACATATGCCGGCCCACAGCACCCAACATCATATGCCTACACAAGCGGGTACGCCCCTCGTCCAGCTCAGCCCGGATTCCCCAGGGTTCCTGCTCCAGCCCAACATGCCGATACGGCTGTGTACCAACAAGCTCGTCCCACGTACCAGGAGGGGTACAGCTATCAGCATGCACGTCCCCGGGGCCCCCCTCCTCCCCCTCCCCCTCAGAGCCAAGCCCAACGGATGCAGCAACAGGCGCAGCAGGGCGGGCAGGCTTACGCCCAAACACAATATGCTGGTGAAGGAGGTGGCGGTAGTGCGCAGTACGGTACCAGTGGTGGGAGTGGCGGTGGGGCTCAGTACGGCTATGGGTCGCAGGGGTACAGCTACAGTTCTGAGAGTGTTGGATATGGTACAGCTGGTGGAGGTGGTGGTGGGGGGCAGATGAAGCTGGACGGTCAGGATGGGAAGTCCTCCGCTTGGCAGCACTATTGAGTTGTGCCAGGCGGCTATGTGGTGGTGGGGTTGTGTGTGTGTTGGCTTTGTGTAATTTGTGTGGATGTGTGTGTGTGTGGTGTACATGTATGTGTGTGTGTGTTGTGTGTGTGTGTATTCGGTGCAGCTGTGGTTGTGTGGTGTAGTATCCATTACTGTGCTGTGTTTAGAGTGGCAGGTGTGTTTTGTGCGGAGGTGCTGGTGTGTTTTGTGTGGAGGTGCTGGTGTGTTTTGTGTGGAGGTGCTGGTGTGTTTTGTGTGGAGGTGCTTGTGTGGAGAGGCTGGTGTGATTTGTGTGGAGTGGCAGGTGTGCTTTGTGTGGAGGTGCTGGTGTGTTTTGTGAAGAGGTGCTGGTGTGAAGAGGCTGGTGTGATTTGTGTGGAGTGGCAGGTGTGTTTGTGAGATGTGTGGACAAGTGTGCTCCAGTGGTGTGTAGTAGGTGCGAGCACTGTGTGTAGTGTGCACATGTGAGGTGTGTGCGGTGTTGGTGTGAGGAGGGAGGACTGTGTGTTGTGTGGACATTGTTGGCTCACTCATGCACCTTCAAACTAGCGTTGAAAATTGAACAGACTTATTAAATGAATGTTTACTGTTGAGTGGAGAGCTGAGACTGCGTCAATGTTGTATGAGCCTACAGCAGGACACCTTGTGTCCTGACAGAGAGTGGGTGAAGTCCGTGGGGGTTGAGCAAGAAGTCGTGAGAGGGAGACGTGATTCTAGTGTTTAATAATAGACAGTAACCTTTGTGTTTTATTTCCCATTCACCATCTCAATATTGCGTTTTGATATTCAAACAGTGCAACAACAATCCAAAATGTGTCCTTTTGGTCTGGAACTTTTGTTTTCTTCTTTCTTTGGCAGTGTCCTGTGTTTTGTAACTATTTACTCTGCACTATTAGCAGTCTTGCACGCCTGAAACTGCAAAAATCAACAGTATTTGCAATGAATTGTTTAACTGGAATACATATAGCCCAGTCTAGCCCCTCTCCGCCTGGCTGGTCAAGCGGGCGCCTGGTGGAGAGGGGCTGGACTGCATATAGCCTTGTTTTCCAGGCCCCTCAGCTTCCCGTTTCTTGCAGTATGAAAAGCTGTGTGTGCCTGGGAAGAAGGCTAAGAGTGATGCATGTGGCTTTGGTAATGAGAGGTTGAATGGTCTTGGAACCAGACCTGTGAGGGGTCTGGTATTGACTTTCAGTTGTCAGCCCCGCCCACCAGCGGTCAGAAAATTCATTATCTAATTTAGTGCAACAAGGAAAATATTCTTTTCAAACAATTAATGTGCGAGATCGCCCGTGGGCCAAGTCGTGCTTTTGTCTAGTACAAGAAGAGATATCTAACTCCAGAGGTCTGCAGCGACCCTGGGACGGAATTGAGAGTTTGTTACTAGCTGAAAGTAAGGTGAGGGACATTGTGAGTTGGAGAGTGTTGTAGCAAATTATGCACTGAGTAAGGTTTCAAAAAGCTAAAGAGCGTTTGGGCAGGCAGCATTTTGATTTCCTGTGGAGTACTTTTGATATCAGGCGTTTGTAGTCTAAAAGGGCTTCGCAGGGAAACAATAGCGGTCTAGTCTGCCGCTGAGAGAGACATTACTTGGACCGTGTTCTAGAATACCCCTGCTCCCCAAGCACACACCATGACTGCCTCCCAATCCCCACCTCACCAAATACACTTCGTCGCTGCACATACCATCCCAGCCTCACAACCCCCTCTTCCCCAGCCACCTCCCCAATTACACACCATCACTGCCTCCCAAGCACACACCATCCCTGCCTCCCAATCCCCTCCTCCCCATGCTCACACACCATCCCACCTCCCAACAGTACGTTATCCTACATTTACATGTATACAGTATTTATGCAGACCCTAACCCATTGTGTGTAGCGTACGGATGCTAATGTACGGAAAATCCTCCCATTCCCCACCTCCCCAAGCACACACCATCACTGCCTCCCAACCCCCTCCTCCCCAATCACACGCCATCCCTGCCGCTCCAAATCTCCTCCTCCCCAATCACACACCATTCCTGCCACTCCAAATCTCCTCCTCCCCAATCACACACCATCCCTGCTGCTCCAAATCTCCTCCTCCCCAAGCACACACCATCCCACCTGCCCATGTGCACAACGTCTCCCTTCATTCCTCATCATCATCCTAGCACACCTGCACATGTCCGTAGACCAAATCTTTCACTATATACCTCCCACTACTGCACCCTCCCTCCCCAACCTGCACCCTCCCTCCCAAACCTGCAAGTCTGCAGATCGGCTAGACCACAACACACACAAACTACTTGAGCCTGAAAGAGATTTGGCTCAATAGAATTCACACATACTTCTGAACACTTTGCTGGCAGCTGGAATCCGTAGTTGGTCATATTGCTTAATTGTCCATACACCCACTTCTCCCCCTTCATACACCTCCCCCTCTCCCTATCTCCCTACCTCCTCCCTCATACACCCTCCCCCTCCCTACCCCCTCCCTACCTCCTCCCTACCTTCCCCTTCATACACTTCCTCCCCTCCATACCCCCTCCCTACCGCCCCATCCCCCTCTCTACCTCCCTCCTCATACACCCTCCCTCCTCATACACCCTCCCCCTCCCTCCCCCCTGGTACACTCTTCCCCCCTTCTCTCCTCATACACACTCCCTACATGTACCTGTACCTTCCCCCTCATATGCACAGCACCCTCCACAATGTGGTATAGTCGGGTGCAGTAGATGGCCCTGGTCGATAAGGCAGATCGAGGAGCCTACGACTTCTCACGGCGATCGTATGGCAAAATGATACGTGAGGAAAACGATGTGGAAAGGAGATCACACTGGACAGAGCTGGAGATCCGAGGGCCCATCAAGAACCTGAGCCCTGAGCTGTGGTCGTTCACACATCTCACTGCTCTCTTCCTCAATGACAACAACCTCCAGGTACACACAGGTCCTCTTTTCATCCCTCACTCCTCCATCCCTCCCTCCATCCTCCCTCTTCCCTCCCTCCCTCCCCCCTCCCTCCCTCCTTCCCTCCCTCTTCCTTCCCTCCCTCCCTCCCTCCCTCCCTCCCTCCCCCCTCCCTCCCTCCCTCCCTCCCTCCCTCCCTCCCTCCCTCCCTCCTTCCCTCCCTCCCTCCCTCCCTCCTTCCCTCCCTCCCTCCCTCCCTCCTTCCCTCCTTCCCTCCCTCCCTCCCTCCCTCCTTCCCTCCCTCCCTCCCTCACTCCCTCCCTTCTTTCCTTCCTTCCTCCCTCCCTCCGTCCCTCCCTCTCATCCATCCTCCCTCCCTCCCTCCCTCTATCCCTCCTCCCTCCCTCCCTCCAGCGCATCCCCCCAGACATTGCCAGACTCACCTGCCTCATTCACCTCAACCTCTCGGGCAACAAGCTCCGCAGTCTTCCTGCCGAGCTGGGGGACATGACTCACCTGAGAGAACTCCTCCTCAACAACAACGTCCTGAGGGTGCTGCCGTATGAACTGGGGAAGCTGTTCCTCCTGCAGAGCCTGGGACTATCAGGTGGGCTGAAGAGCTGTAACACCATCATCTTTTGCTGAGTCAGCTTATTGCGGTATATTGACATCCAGAGTGAGAACGCAGAAATGACTCAGTTGCTATCCAGATTACATGAAAAAAATGTCGCTAACCCACTTCTGGATATGGTTAGTAACAGTTTGAGCTCACCTAAGTTGCCAGGCCATGAGGCTAGGATATGGTTAGGTGATGGATGTACTGGATGTGGGGTTGTTCTGATGGTGAACACTGGTCAATGCAACATCTGGTGTGATCTACATGTAGGTTAGTGAGAATGAGGTAGCAAGTTATAATTAGCTGTCTGGTTAACATGTGCTAGGTGTAAATACCTCTCCAAGATGGAGCTAAGGTGACTTTGAGTTGCAAGTCCAATCCGGATTGGAACCCGGACGGAAGTGCTACACTGTATGTAGACGGCCTCTATTGCATGTACATGTGTATTGTATTCAGCTCTTTCCATCTCTTTCTCCCCCTCCTCCTTCCTCCCTCCCTCCTCCCTTTGCTCCCCTCCCCCTTCTCCCTCCCTCTGCCCTCTCCTGCCCCTGCCCCTTCCCTCCTTCCTCCCCAGGCAATCCACTCCAGCCAGATATCCTGAGCATGGTGAACGAAGTCAACGGAACTGCAAAGCTGTTGACGTTCCTCCTGGACAATTTGACTGGTGAATGAGAACCACAAGTTGTGGTGCACTTGTATACAGCCTTGTCCCGGGCCTACCCCATTTTCTGTTCTTTGGTTTGCATTGACAACAACATACGGAAGCGGAAGAGTGGCAAAAAACGGGGAAGGCCTGCTATCATTCGTCGCATGAGTGACGTCAGGTGGATGTTGGGGGGGGGGGGGGGGGGGGGGGAATAATGTGTGAGGGATCACAACATGCCTATACTACTTGGGGGGGGGGAGGAATAATGTGTGAGGGATCACAACATGCCTATAGTACTTCAACGCTCCTTTGGCCGCTCTTGTGCTCCTGGTCATACACACTAAGTGTTGAACGTGTAGTGAACATCTTTGCTGTTTCATTCTTGCCATTCCTCGATTTGTTCATGCTCAAATGAGGAAAGATACCAGACCCTCTCCTGCTTTTCGATGATAGGCTGGGCGGGGCCTGGGAACGAGGCTATGTGTGTCCCATGTGTGTGATCATGAGTGTGTGTCACCAGAGTACACTACTTGATGATGAGATTCATAGCACACAAACTGTCAATGACAAAGATTGACCACCTGCCTGTGTCACCAGGGTACAATGTAGCTGCTTGATGATGAGATTCCCACAGAACCCACAAGTGTTACGAACCTACTGGGAGTATATAAGGACAGCTTCACAGCTCCAGCACAACCTCTCAAAACCCCAACCAACATCTCCGAAATTTTGGAAATTTTTGGAAGACTTGCATTTATGTAGGTCTACATGTCATAAGATTAACTGAAAGTGTATCAGCACACACTAATAACAGGATGCACAATTCCCTCTCGTAAATGAGCATCAACAGTGAGCTCACTTGCATGTAGCAAGGTGTGGAACGAGGCTAGGTACGTCCCTCGAGAGCATTAAACCACTAACACGTCGAGAGAGAGAGGAGTTCGGCTGAAGCCTCCGCACAAGGCTGCTTGTGTGCTGCTCCTCTGCCGTGGGCCCAGTGGCTTTAGTGGTAAGAGCATCTGGCTGGTGTCCAGAGTTCAAATCCCATCTGGTCCCAGTGGATTCAATTTCTCTTCACCAACTACATTGTGTATGGCAACAAAATAACGCTGAGTATGATTATGACCACCAAGCAACCTGAGAATCGACAATCATAGCTCATCAGCTCCCCCCCCATCTCCCTTTCCTTCTATCTCCCTTTTCCCTTCCCTTTCATGCTCTCTCTGGCTTCCTTGTCCTCCTCTCCTGGTCCCCCTCTCTCCCTGTCCTCCCACCTCCTCTTCCCCTCTTCCTCTCCTCCAAACCTCCAGTTAGTCCGAGGCCTCCAGACCGAGACTGGATCCAGCTGACCCAACAGAAGTCAAGACAAAGCAGTACGTTGAGTTCAGATCCTTACGCAAGACTAGACATGTCATGATGGAGGGTTGTCTAGCTGGACTCAGTTTGTGGAGTAGAACATTCTAGTTATTGAACGTGCCAGCAGTACAGTTCTCTCATACAGACAGGAAGACAGTTTTAATTATTGCCCACTGTATTGGAGGTTGACCGTATTTGTACTTACGTGTTACGTGTTCATTTATATAGGAAAATGATTGTCTATCCCACCTTCTGTCCTTACGTACTTCCCTTCCATTCCCTCTCTCTCTCCCTCCCTCCCTTTTTCTCCCTCCTCCCTCCATCCCTCCCTCTCTGCCCTCCCTCCCTCCCTCTCTCCCTCCCTCCCTCCCTCCCACCCTCCCTCCCTCCCTCCCTCCCTCCTGTCTGCCCTCCCCTGCACAGCCACCTTCACAGTGATGTCCTACAACGTTCTCTGTGACAAGTACGCCACACGGCAACAGTACGGGTACTGTCCCTCCTGGGCACTCGTCTGGGAGTACCGGAAGACCGCCATCCTAAAGGAGATCCTGGACAGCACGGCTGACATAATTGCACTGCAGGTTAGCAGTACAGTGCCTATACATCAGTCGGACAGCAATGACATACTACAACCTGACAGTGTTCTGTGACATCCCTCCCTCCCAAACTTCTCACCTCCCACTCTCTCTCCCTCCCTTGCACCTCCCTCCTGCCCTCTCTCCCCCCTCCCTCCACCCCTCCTTCCCTCCTGCCCTCTCTCCCCCCTCCCTCCCTCCCTCCCTCCCTCCTGCCCTCCTCCCCTCCTTCCCTCCCTCCCCCCTCCCTCCCCCTCCCTCCCCTTCCCTCCCCCTCCCTCCCTCCCCCCTCCCTCTCTCTCCCTCCCCCCCTCCCTCCCTTCCTCCCTCCCCCTCCCTCCTGCCCTCCTCCTCCTTCTGTTCCCCCAATCTTTCTTCATGCTAATCCTAGGAGGTGGAGACTGACCAGTACCATGCATTCTTCCTCCCGGAGCTGAGGCGACAGGGCTACGATGGATTCTTCAATCCCAAGTCCCGTGCCAGAACAATGGGGGAACACGACCGGAAGTTTGTGGATGGCTGTGCCATCTTCTACCACAAGTCCAAGTGAGTATGGCGGGTGGGCACAGGAAAAACTACCTGTAGATACGTGACTGGACGGGCACTGTCATCGTCAAAGTTCGAGTCCGTGGTGGAACACTTGAATGGCAAGAGGACAGAGTGATCTCGGAACAACTTTGACGATGACAATTCCAGTCCGGTAGTTTTTCCTGTGGGGGGTCCAGCAACTATGAATGCATTCATCGGTGGGATGTAGCCTCGTTCCCAGGCCATCGCCCAGCCTGGGAACGAGGCTAGGTGGGATGGGTGTGAGGCTGTGTGTGTGTGATGCTCCGCATGGTCATTGAGATCTTTGGCCATGTGTAACTGAAAGGCATTGATGGCTATCGTGTCTCTCATGTGCTTGGGAATTCTAGCTTATATACCAGTGATGGGATTAGATGTTGTGTTCGCTCCGGCAACCGTAATCTCCTCTCTCCTCCCCTCTCACCCCACGCCCCCTCTCCTACGCACACACACCCACACACCCCTCCCATACATGTACATCCCTCCCCACCCCCTCTCTGTCACCAGGTTCACACTGCTTGAGAACTACCTGATCGAATTCAACCAGCTTGCCATGGCGCATGCGGAGGGCTCAGAAGCAATGCTAAATCGTGTGATGCTGCGAGACAACATTGGCATCGCCGCTCTGCTGGAGTTGAAGGACTCAAATCCCCACGTCCACCATCCTCCCCAGCACCTCCTCGTGTCCAACGCTCACATCCACTGGGACCCCGAGTTCTGTGACGTCAAGCTCATCCAAACCATCATGCTGATGAACGAGCTTGACACGATTATCTTGAGGGCTCAAAGTGAGCGGGGGATCGGGTACAAAACCCAGGCTCCCGGGACACCGGGGATACCGATTATCGTGTGTGGTGATCTCAACTCACTGCCAGATTCCAGCGTTTTGGAGTATCTCTTGAACGGCCGCATACCGGCAAATCACCAAGACTTGCAGGAACACGGCTATGAGGGATTTTTGGCAAGATTTAGTGCGTCCGTTAGGCCGGGCATGCGCTCGCCAGTCGGAAAACCAGAACTCATCCACCAATTCAAGTTGAAGAGGACTTATAATGGGCAGATGCATTACACAAACTTCACGTACGATTTCAAAGGGGTCATTGACTATATTTTCTACAGCTCAGAATTTATCACTCCCCTTGGGCTCCTGGGCCCCGTCAGCATGGACTGGTTGAAACAGTTCAAGGTCATTGGGTGCCCTAATCCTCACTATCCCTCTGACCACTTCTCGCTGATGTGCGACTTTGAGTTGTCACCGCAGCATTGAGAGGCCGACTTGCAATGTCTGTATACATCATACACACAGAATGTAGGCACGTAGCTACACAATGACACTTAATATTGTAGTACTGGTGTTTCTATTGCAGATGAATTTCTGGCTTTTTATATGTAGCCCTAATATATGCAGACGTTATTGCGTTGTACACTTGTGTCATATTATATATAGTGGTTTTGCTAGGTACTTAGTTTCGTGCAATGTTTTTTTCTTTCTTTTTCTGTTTGTTTGTGGAGGTGTGGTTTTACAGATGTCGATGCAGGACATTGTCACTATGCTGATACCCTGTCATGTGATGTCCATACCATGCATGTGTGTGTTCTGTGTTTGTCACCGTCAAACACATAAAACCGGTGTATTCTCTTGCGTGGGTTGCTTGGTTTACACCCTTGGACTAGCCTGTTGGAATTTCTGAGTGGACCATTTCCCAAGATTGTGCATAATTACATAAAACTGATCCAGTCCACCTTGTGGTTTGATGACATACCTTGTCCCATGCACTTTTCAGTCGGGCGGTTCAAAGGTCACATAATTATGCAGCTAAAAATGGAGCAGTAGATGGCCTGGGAACAAGGCTGTAATGATCGATACTGCATGGTGAATTGACCTCTTATAGTTAAGTTAATTAACCCTTTACCAACTACTGATGGCAAATGCTGCCATGAGCTCCCATAAGAAATGTGGGGAATTTATATAATACTAGTGTTTTTGCTTCCTTAAGCTGTTTCTTATGATTAATTGGTAAAGAGTTAATTTTGCATTCACCAAAATACCAATCAACATTGTCTGAGATATATTTCTGGAAAAGAGTGATTTATAGGTTACATTCAGTGTGCAATGTGCGTCTAGTACTGTACAAAGATCTATAATGTTATGGTATATATGAGCTGCACAGCTACAAGAATTAATATCAAACAAAAATTAAAGTCTCTGACCAAACAGCAAACACCATCATGCATGCAGTCTACATTGTACTGTTACAGACCACTTAAGTGTTCCCTGGCCTAGAGTGCGGATCAGTCTCATTAATGGTACATGTAGCAGAGCGAGATCATACTGATATCATCCAGGAAGTACACTGTTCTTCATCTTCCAAGATTGCTCGTCTTTCCAATTTATTCCATTTGCAGTGACAAAGTCCATGCATACCTTCTTAATGCTGGCTTCTGAGGGCTTTACGAGACGTTGCCACTGTTCAGTGAGTTCATTTCCGGGTTTGTATTTAACTATTTTCTCCTTGTGTCCCACTTCCTTGTATCCACCAGTGCCAAGAGATGGCACTGCATAAACATGGCTGATACCAGTCAACTCCAACTCTTCCACTGTATCTTTAAAGCTGCTGAAGTGAAGGTGCAAATTGTACACATCACTTTTCCACTTCATCGAGAAAATCGCTTGTGGTGTACCGGACTTGTGGGTTTTCAATCTAAATCCGAGTATAGGGGGAGAGTTAGAACCGAAGGAGGCAAAGAAAGGCTCAAGCTCAGCTGTCGGGATACCACGACGCTCACTTTTCAACTGACTAGTATCGCGGACCAGATGCAGACTCTGTGGCGAGACTATACTCCGGCAAAACTTGACGAACAATAGGATAGTAGTGACGCAAATAATCACCACACCCACAAGCATGTTGTAATCCATTATTACAGGTCGCTAAATCAATGTCAGCTCGTCTTCTCCTAACCTGCCTAAGTCCGGCTTGGGTGAGCGTGATTTGGGAGTGCCTATGGCCTATTTCATGAACTACGCATGCGCAGTTAATGACTTACTACGCACACAGCTAGCCTCATACCCGTACCCGGTACAGGGGCGGGGATCCGGGACTACTAGTACATGTACATGTAGTAATTCACGGAGCGGAGCGGAACGGAATGGAACGTTGCTATTGTTAAAAGTATATGATTTGCGTGATTCAAAGCACAATAGCAACACGTAATGGCATCAGAGTGTCCGGCTTGCACACATCATGGAACAAATCGTCACACTGGATCATTTTTCCACTAGTGCACAGCATCTGCAGGAACAATAAACTTGACACTTGTCATCTCATCCGGGGTTTCTTTACCTCATTCATAAACCACAGAGGTGTCTTCTCATTTGGCTCTGATTGTACCTGACCAAGTGAGGATCTTGACCATCGCAGAGTCAATGCGATTGCACGAAGTGCACATGCAGTTACCACCCTAGGCCTGCAGCTCTCTGTACCTCAACACGGAACCGCAGTTTAAAACTGGACGTCCGTGAGTAGTGGATCCAGTTGAGTAGGCAGGTAACCTGATTATCAGATTATGAACATTTGGTATATAGTCTTAGATATTGGAGACGCACAGTTAAACTGTTTTCGACAGTTCCGTTCCATTCCGTTCCGTGAAATAGTCCCTACCGTCATTGACTATATTTTCTACAGCTCAGAGTTTATCACTCCCCTTGGGCTTCTGGGCCCCGTCAGCATGGACTGGTTGAAACAGTTCAAGGTCATTGGTGTCCTAATCCTCACTATCCCTCTGACCACTTCTCGCTGATGTGCGACTTTGAGTTGTCACCGCAGCATTGAGAGGCCAACTTGCAAGCGTTGTACACTTGTGTCATAGTGGTTTTGCTAAGTAGCTACTTAGTTTCGTGCAATGTTTTTCTTTCTTTTTCTGTTTTGTTTGTGGAGGTGTGGTTTTACAGATGTCGATGCAGGACATTGTCACTATGCTGATACCCTGTCATGTGATAGCCAGACCGTGTAAGTATGTGCATGTTTTCGTCACCGTGAAACACCCAGGCATAAGGTGTATTCTCTAGCTTGGGTTGCTCGTATTTAGTGGCGTTTTTATGAAACTATATGCGTGATCTTGGGAAACGGTCCACTCAGAAAGAGAATCGAACAGGCTAGTCCGAGGGTATAAAACCGCCTTGCGGTTTGATCGATGATATATACCTCCTCAATCCCACATTTCGGTCGGGCGGTTCAAAAGTCACATGCAGCTAAATGGAGTGGCCGCAGTAGATATGGCCTGGGAACAAGGCTGTAATGATATACTGCATGATGGTGAATTGCCCTCTTAGCTAACCCTTTCACCAACCAATTGATGACGGCAAACATGCCATCATGAGCTCCCATAAGAACTTATATGGGGAATTTAATACTAGCCATACCTTCTAATATATGTACAGCGGGGTTATTGCTGTTTCTTGTGGTTGATAAGAGTTAATGATTGGTTAACCTCATTCCACCAAAGTGCCAATAAACGTCTGATGATAATGTAGCAATCAAGATACATCACTTGAAAGAGATAGGTTACATTCAGTGTGCAATGTGTATCTAATGATAAATGTCAATATTATGGTATGAGCTGCATTGTGTATACAAGATAAAGTCCTAGGAAACACTATCAGTCTACGTATACATTGTACTGCTACAGACCACGTGAGTGGCAAGTGTCCCCTCGCCTATAGAGTGTAGATCAGTCCCTTCAAAGGTAGCAGAGCAAGATCGTCATGATTCAAGGAGGTACACTGTTCTGCATCTTCCAAGATTGCTTGTCTTTCCAATTTATTCTGTTTGCAGTGACAAATTCCATGCATTGCTTCTTAATGCTGGCTTCTGAGGGCTTTACGAGACGTTGCCACTCTTCAGTGAGTTCATTTCCTTGTTTGTATTTAACTATCGTCTCCTTGTGTCCCACTTCCTTGTATCCACCAGTGCCAAGAGATGGCATTGCATCAACATGACTGATACCGGTCAACTCCAAGCCTTCCACTGTATATTTAAAGCTGCTAAAGTGAAGGTGCAAATTGTGCAAATCACTTTTCCACTTCACTAAGAAAAACGCTTGTGGCGTACCGGACTGATGGGTTTTCAATCTACAGTTGAGTATAGTAGGGGGAGAGTTAGAATTGAAAGAATCAAAGAAAAGTTTAAGCTTACTCCGACTAGTCTCAAGGACCAGACTCTGTGGGTGTGCAGGTGGCGAGAGGCTGGTCCGCGAGACTATACTCCGACTCCGTCTAGCCTCGCGGGGCCAGACCCACCATCGGCAAAACTTGACGAACAATAAGGTGATGCAAATGATCACCACACCCTGCACAAGCAGCTGCAGCATGTTGTAATCAATTCACAGGTCGCTAAATGATAGTAAATCAACGTCAGCTCGTCTTCTCGAGTCGAGTCCCGCTTGGGTGATTTCATTCTTCGGGGGAGTGGTGTTGCAGTTTCATGAACTACGCATGCACAGTTACTACGCACACAGTCTCGTTCCCAGGCCCACACACGGTGTGGGCGGGTACTGTACTATCACTACGTTCCCAGGCTCTCTGTCTCGCAGGCCGGCCAGACGTTCGCGGCGCGCGCAGAGAGGGGCGCACGGCCAAGAACGTCTGTCCCGCGAGACTTGCCTAATTAGCCCTAACCCCACGAATATTTTTTCAGTTGAGTATAATATAACTAAGTGCACAGGGCCGGGTCCACAACATAACATGCAGCAGCAAGGTATGTCCTGCTAGCAACAAGCAGCAATCCTGCATGCATCTTCTTTCTTTAGCCACCTGGCCGGCTGTGACTGTGCTTGCTGCTTCGCATAATTTCTCCAGGTTGTAGCAGTGTTAACATAGAGTATACGTATCTATGGTATGCTGGTGGCACTCAACCAAGATTATCCGTATACATGAAGTTCACAAGAAATTGAATCAGAAGCCCAGCCCAGACTTTACTGTCTCCTGCAGAGACCTACGATTTAGTGAAAGTGAATAACCTTGGATAGACAATATAGACCCATTGCAGCTGATGTCATCATTTTGAAAGGTACACCAACATGTAAGCTTTGGAGAGAGACAATAATCCACAGAAAAAATTCTGGGACCAGCCAGGATTTGAACTCAAGACCTTGGTCAGATGCACTAGCTTTCCACACTGAGCCACTGGGCCCACGGCAGAGGAGCGGAAGCAAGTCTGCATACAGCAGCACAGGCAGAGGACGTAGCCGATTCCAGCTGTCTTTCTCTTTCCCACGGTTCATTTCACTGCCAGAAGTGGAGATTCCCTGCAGATGGGGTTATGGGTCAATGCAACATCTGCATGGTCACCCATTTCTGGTCCACCTTGCAGTTTGATGACATACCTCCCAATTTTCGGTTGGGCAGTTCGAAGGTCACATGCAGCTAAAAAATCGAGCGGAGGATATGGCCTGCATGGGAACAATTGAGGCTATGATGATACTGCAAGGTGGATTGCCCTATAGTTAACAGTACATTGTAGATTGATGGTGTTTGCTCAGGGACTTTAATTTTTGTACTCTTGGTTCTTACATGCAGCTCATGCCATAATCATTATATATGGACCTATGGATCTTTGTACAGCACTAGACACACATTGCACACTGAATAAATAATAACCTATCTTTTCAAGAATTAGACATTGTGTACATGTCAATCGGTATTTTGGTGGAAATTTTGAATGGACAATTAGGTTAATTCGTTACAGACCACATGAGTGGCAAGTGTCCCCTGGCCTAGAGTGTGGATCAGTCTCTTTAAAGATGGCAGAGCGAGATCGTACCGATATCATCAACGGAGGCACACTGTTTTGCATCTTCCAAGATTGCTCTTCTTTCCAATTTATTCCTTTTGCAGTGACAAAGTCCATGCACAGCTTCTTAATGCTGGCTTCTGGGGGCTTTACGAAATGTTGCCACTCTTCAGTGTGTGCATTTCCTTGTTTGTATTTAACTATCGTCTCCTTGTGTCCCACTTCCTTGTATCCACCAGTGCCAAGAGATGGCATTGCATCAACATGACTGATACCAGTCAACTCCAAGGCTTCCACTGTATCTTTAAAGCAGCTAAAGTGGAGGTGCAAATTGTACACTTCACTTTTCCACCTCATTAAGAAAAATGCTTGTGGTGTACCTATCTTGTGGGTTTTCAATCTACTGCCGAGTATAGTAGGGGGAGAGTTAGAACTGAAGGAAGCAAAGAAAGGTTCAAGCTCAGCTTTCGGGATACCACGACGCTCACTTTTCAACCGACTAAAAAAGACAAGCCCACACGTGTTTACTAAACCGTTCTGACTATCATACCCGTCTGGCCTGCTATCGAAGAAGGTTGGTGTCTGACCATGCAGATCTTCTAAAACTGTTCCTTCTTGTAGAGCAACAAAGCGTGGGGTGAAGGACTTTCCATATGACACTTCATCTGATGCACATGCTGTCTGGATGATGACTCGTGTGCGCTCCAGAGGGTTGCTGTCAAGTGCACATTCCATTCTGTCCGTCCATGTACCTGAGTAGCATGAATCCACAACGATCACCATGGTAGTGTCCTCTTCTCTTGCACGTAGTTGTTCAACTATCCACTCAGGGGTGAGCAATCCACTGCAGAAGACTACAATGTCCCCCTTTTTTGCATTCCTAGTCACCTCGGACGGATTCTTGCCTATGCCATTTGGATCTTCACAATCATAAACTGGCCATTTCCAGCTTTTACTTTTCTTACATTCGTCACAGGCTGGGGATTCTCTGAGCATACGAGCACTTTCTTCCGAGAGACCATGACCCATTAGATATAGCACATCCACCTTAGCTCCTGTGCTGTCAGGGGTTCTCAAAAAACATTTCAGGTTAGGTACACGTTCATCTCCAGCTTCTTCAATTACTGCCATTTTATCTGGTAGGACTAACTTCACAAGCTCGTCTTCTCGCAAAAGCTTGGTTTCCACATAATCGTCCTTCATGTTGGTTCTATCCTGAGCAGTCACGCAACCCCATTTTCCCCTCAGTTCTTCACCTCGACGAATGAACAGTTCTTTATTCAACCGATCAGCAGGCAGGTCCATCCGGTCTTGGCCAAGAAATTGGTACAGCACATTCTCCCACCCTCCACGGGCATCCCTCCCAGTTTTCGAATACCTCTCAAAAATCTGTTCAGCATATTTCACAGCATCCACACCACCATCCAGACAACACGGATATGCAAGGCAGAAAATCCGAGCCCTCAACTTTCTTGGGACACTCCGACTCCTTCGGCAGCAGCGGGCTCCTATACAGCCGCACATGATACATGTACTGATGCAAATGGCCACCGCAGTCCAAGGAAAGCTGGCATTGTTGTCATCCATTAGCTACATGCAGGTCACCAAATGTCGTCTTCTTCTTTGTACGTGGGCTGCAGCTTGGGTATTTGATTGGGGAGCGACTAGGTCTCTCTGGTGCACCGGTGCTAGCCTCAGTCGGTGAAGAGAGAGGCTACACCAGAGTATGGCCTTGTACCATCACTACTACGCATGCGTGGCTATCAAAGTTCAAGGTTCAAAGTTCAAAGTTCATCGCATAACTTAACTATTAAGGTGCACAGTACAGCCACAGGACTAGTCGACTCAGGATGACCTGTTTAATACAACATGCTGCATGAAGCAAGGTACGTTCTGCTACAGGCAACAGTCCTGCATGCATCTTCTTTCTTTAGCAACCCACTCTGGCGGTTGCATCATTTCTCCTGCAGCTGTCCAGGCTAAGGTTGTAGCAGTGCTGCTGCTGGTGGCAGTCAACCGGCCAAGTTAACTATCTGTGCAAAGTATGAAGTTCACAAGAACTTCAATCAGAAGCCATGCCCAGGTCCCCCTCGTCTCTTTGTCCTGAGACCAGCAGGTTCGGTGGAGTGGACAAGGGGGTGACACTCCTGTAGACGTCATAGTAACAGCTGCAACCGGGGTCAAGAAGTCTTGACCATCATTTTTGCTGCTTGACTACTTGACTGTTTGACTTCGCTGTATTTCAGCCGTTGACCATTTGACCGCGCACACATTTTACCTTTTACCTATACAGAGGAATGCATAGCGACTCCGCCCCTTCCTTAGTGTACAGGGTCAAGATGCCCGGCCGCAGCTGTGACTGCAGTGAATATGGGAGTGTCACCCCCTTGGTGGAAGTGAACAAACCTACCTATCTCAGATGGTAGTCCTAAAGGCTCATCAATTCTTTGATGTAGAGCCTATATAATATATGTATGGGATAATTGTATACCACATCACGATCAGGAGATGGTTTAGTTTCCCAGACCCTTCTAGTCGAGGGGAGAGGGAACTCAGGGAAGCGTCTGGTTAATAACCAGCACTAGCACGGATCCATGGCATTTCAAACTTGCAGAAAGTGAAGACGATAATATATGCATCCAAGATGCTTGCACGATCTTGCACCATCTTGCAAGAAAGTGGCCATATCTCTTGCAAGCCTGGGAGGGGATTATATGGCCCACTTCTGTCTTGGATGTAGCAACAAGTGCTGTGTGAAAAGGCCTGGGCATGAGGCTATCTTAAATTGGATGCTCACGTTTGCACCGAGCTTGGACTGATCTCTTCACTGTCCTTGACACTGATTGGCTAGTTATGTGGTATCTGCGGTTGGATGGTAATGTAAACGATGTCATGCAATTATTGTGGGGATAAGTGTTGCCATGGCGATGCTGCATCCACTGCATGCTTGCTTAGTAACAACATTTACATAGTGACCAGAAGTACTCGTGGACATGTGTAAATATCTAGGCAGTGCTTGTCTGTGAATCTTAGCAGGGATGTACAAGATCGAGCTGCTGTGTGTGTTTTGGTGCGTGTGGAGGCAGTACCGGGTATACTGAACAGTGGTAGCATCTTGTTCAAGATATTGCGATACAATATTATTAGTGTAACGATATTGCAATGTGCAATATGATCACCATCTCTATAGTCTCGGTCCCAGACCCAAACCAACCCCAACGCAGATCGGAAGCGATCCGCGCTGGGGTTGGTTTGGGTCTGGGACCGAGACCTCATTTCTAGTGGTGTCTGCTGGTCTCACCTGCTGTGGATGCTCAGTGAGGCATTCAGGTTATGAATCCAGTGTTGCTTGTGTGTAGGGAGAACCTCCATGACAAAGGTGTGCCGTAGCAGCTGCTCATGTGACTACCCTATTGTCTCACCTGATCATTGCTACTCGTAATTACAAACTCAGCACTGTGCATAGCACAAGCCAATTAACTTCAATGCCTAGCAATCGGCAATCTTATGCCAGTCACACACACACACACACACACACACACACACACACAGTACTATTCACCGCCCTGTGACACAATATAAACAGGAGCCTGACTCATTACGAAACAACAATCTCACACTCTTGTTCTGGCTGTGTATATAGCAGCTAAAATACCGGGTAGAATGGGTAGGACGTAGTGTTTGATCGCTATGTTAACAGACAAGAAGCAGGTTTAGAAAAGTCTTTGTGTGTGTGTGTGCATGCGTTTGTGCATGGATAAACTGTCACACACATGGTGTCGTCAAGTTCAAAAAATATGTGCTGAACAAGTTTGATGTCAACAAAACCGATAGCCTTGTTCCCAGGCTACGCGGCGTGGGATGGGGACGAGACTGGGACACTGATAGCCTTGTTCCCAGGCTACGTGGCGTGGGATGGGGACGAGACTGGGACACTGATAGCCTTGTTCCCAGGCTACGCCGTGTGGGATGGGGACGAGACTGGGACACTGATAGCCTTGTTCCCAGGCTACGCAGCGTGGGATGGGGACGAGACTGGGACACTGATAGCCTTGTTCCCAGGCTACGCGGCGTGGGATGGGGACGAGACTGGGACACTGATAGCCTTGTTCCTAGGCTACGCGGCGTGGGATGGGGACGAGACTGGGACACTGATAGCCTTGTTCCCAGGCTACGTGGCGTGGGATGGGGACGAGACTGGGACACTGATAGCCTTGTTCCCAGACCTAGGCTATGCGGCGTGGGATGGGGACGAGACTGGGACACTGATAGCCTTGTTCCCAGGCTACGCCGTGTGGGATGGGGACGAGACTGGGACACTGATAGCCTTGTTCCCAGGCTACGCCGTGTGGGATGGGGACGAGACTGGGACACTGATAGCCTTGTTCCCAGGCTACGTGGCGTGGGATGGGGACGAGACTGGGACACTGATAGCCTTGTTCCCAGACCTAGGCTATGCGGCGTGGGATGGGGACGAGACTGGGACACTGATAGCCTTGTTCCCAGGCTACGCTGTGTGGCCTGGGGACGAGACTGGGACACTGATAGCCTTGTTCCCAGGCTACGCCGTGTGGGATGGGGACGAGACTGGGACACTGATAGCCTTGTTCCCAGGCTACGTGGCGTGGGATGGGGACGAGACTGGGACACTGATAGCCTTGTTCCCAGACCTAGGCTATGCGGCGTGGGATGGGGACGAGACTGGGACACTGATAGCCTTGTTCCCAGGCTACGCGGCGTGGGATGGGGACGAGACTGGGACACTGATAGCCTTGTTCCCAGGCTACGTGGCGTGGGATGGGGACGAGACTGGGACACTGATAGCCTTGTTCCCAGGCTACGCAGTGTGGGATGGGGACAAGACTGGGACACTGATAGCCTTGTTCCCAGGCTACGCGGCGTGGGATGGGGACGAGACTGGGACACTGATAGCCTTGTTCCCAGGCTACGCTGTGTGGCCTGGGGACGAGACTGGGACACTGATAGCCTTGTTCCCAGGCTACGCCGTGTGGGATGGGGACGAGACTGGGACACTGATAGCCTTGTTCCCAGGCTACGTGGCGTGGGATGGGGACGAGACTGGGACACTGATAGCCTTGTTCCCAGACCTAGGCTATGCGGCGTGGGATGGGGACGAGACTGGGACACTGATAGCCTTGTTCCCAGGCTACGCGGCGTGGGATGGGGACGAGACTGGGACACTGATAGCCTTGTTCCCAGGCTACGCGGCGTGGGATGGGGACGAGACTGGGACACTGATAGCCTTGTTCCCAGGCTACGTGGCGTGGGATGGGGACGAGACTGGGACACTGATAGCCTTGTTCCCAGGCTACGCAGTGTGGGATGGGGACAAGACTGGGACACTGATAGCCTTGTTCCCAGGCTACGCGGCGTGGGATGGGGACGAGACTGGGACACTGATAGCCTTGTTCCCAGGCTACGCGGCGTGGGATGGGGACGAGACTGGGACACTGATAGCCTTGTTCCCAGGCTACGCGGCGTGGGATGGGGACGAGACTGGGACACTGATAGCCTTGTTCCCAGGCTACGCGGCGTGGGATGGGGACGAGACTGGGACACTGATAGCCTTGTTCCCAGGGACCTGGGACTGAGACCTCATTTCTAGTGGTGTCTGCTGGTCTCACCTGCTGTGGATGCTCAGTGAGGCATTCAGCAGGTTATGAATCCAGTGTTGCTTGTGTGTAGGGAGAACCCTCCATGACAAAGGCTGCCGTAGCAGCTGCTCATGTGACTACCCTATTGTGACACATTTCTCACCTGATCATCGCTACTCGTAATTACAACTCAGCACTGTGCATAGCACAAGCCAATTAACTTCAATGCCTAGCAATCGGCCATCTTATGCCAGTCACACACACACACACACACACACACACACACACACACACACACACACACACACACACACACACACACAGTACTATTCACTGCCCTGTGACACAATATAAGTATTTGTGAACAGGAGCCTGACTCAGTGACGAAACAACAATCTCACACTCTTGTTCTGGCTGTGTATATAGCAGCTACAATACCGTGTAGAATGGGTAGAGACAGCTAGTAGGGCTTAGTGTTTGATCGCTATGTTAACAGACAAGAAACAGGTTTGGAAAAGTCTTTGTGTGTGTGTGTGCATGCGTTTGTGCATGGATAAACTGCCACACACATGGTGTCATCAAGTTCAAAAAATATGTTCCGAACAAAAAGTTTCATGTCAACCAGACTGATAGCCTCGTTCCCAGGCTATGCTGTGTGGCCTGGGGATGAGACTGGGACCCTGATAGCCTCGTTCCCAGGCTACACGTGTGGCCCGGGATGAGACTGGGACACTGATAGCCTCGTTCCCAGGCTACGCCGTGTGGCCTGGGAACGAGACTGGGACACTGATAGCCTTGTTCCCAGGCCATGCCGCGTGGCCTGGGAACAAGGCTATCAGTGTCCCAGCCTCGTTCCCAGGCTATGTGGCGTGGCCTGGGAACGAGGCTGGGATACTGATGGAAGCGTGGGAGGTGTGCTGGCACGAGTGTAAATACATGGCAGTAGCTTTAACTCTGTGAGCAAATGTTGTATATATACTGTGGATGCATGTCACTGTACCGCTGATGATACACCTAGTTGGAGGCTGAAGGTCGGCAGGAGCTGGTTCCGTAGTCCCCGGGTCGCACGCCGGCCAGTCTCCTCATTGCATGTTGTGGACATCTGCAATTCCTTGTGAGAAGCCATTGCTTGAAATATGCAGCTGCACGGATGTACGTGAACACGTTGTGTATGTATCACAGCCCAACAGGTACCATTTGTGAACAGGAGCTAGCTGTACGTGACTTGGTACGATCCACAACACTTGTTCAGACTGTGTGTAGCAACCAAGAGGAAATGGTGGTGGTAAATATGGGATGTAGAGAGAGAGGGTGGAGGGAGGGGGCTCCGGACTACACTGGATTAGGGAAATGTGCTAAAACACTTGTACATAATTATTTTAACAAAGTTATGACATCATGACCCACACACACACACACTGTACCGTCACAACTAGTGTGTGTAAGTTACCAAAGCGATAAACCCCACTCCCTCCACCCTCCCTCTCCACCCTCTCCCTCCACCCCCCCTCTCCACCCTCTCCCTCCACCCCCTCCTTCCACCCCCCTCCCTCCACCCCCCTCCCCCCTAACCATTCCCTTCCACCCCCCTCCCCCCTAATCATTCCCTTCCATCCCCTTCCTCCACCAGCCTGGGTGTCTCAGCTAACTACATCAAAACCAGGATGCATGGGTACCTTTCACTTCAACCCTTGGACTCTCACACTGACTCTGACACACTGACTCTGACACACTGACTCTGTCCTCTGACACACTGATTATGTGAATGGCATTGTACAGCAGCTGATGGAATTGATTCCAGATCAATTGTCAAGGTATAGATTTGTGCACAGTGCAGACGGAACTAGTGACATGCTCGGAGCATTGAACTGTTCAGCTCAGCAGGCACATGGTAACGCTCCTCGTATCTAGAGTACTCTGGTGGTGATGATTATCATTATGCAACATGAAGAGGGGCCAGGACTTTGAGAACAATGTTCGCTGTGATTTTGACTAGATTCTCTAGCTGGCTGTTTGTAGGCGGCAGTGAGTTAGTGTGAACCAGGCACTACTACGGATACGTGTCTTATTGCACCTCCAAAGATGTATACATCTTGTTGGTGGCTGAAGGTCGGGTTCCATCCCTGCATGTTCTCCACATTGTTGTGACACCAATTCTTTGCGGATGTACGTGAATATGTATGTATACATGTAGGACAACACAACAGGTATAAACATAACCATTTGTGAACCGGAGCCTGACTCAGTATGAAACGCAAGGTGCTTTTGTGTAGCCTCGTACCCAGTCCCACGCCCAGCTTTTCGTCACTTGCAGTACGGTAAAGCGGGGAGGGCCTGGTCCTTTTCCTCACATGAGTACTGCAAGCAACGAAAAGCTGGGCGTAGGACTGGGAACGAGGCTAGCCTTTGTGCTCATGTACATAGCAACTAATATAAACCGAATGTGTGGTCGAATGGTATAGGATGTAGTAATTGATCGCTACGGTAACAGAGAGCAAAGTGTTATGGACAAGTGAGTGATTCCTGCATTGCATTAGTGGCTGGAAAACCTTTTTGTGTGCGTGCATGCGTGCATAAACCATTGTACGCATGACATCACAAATTGAACCATGCACTGAAAATTTCATACAAAACGATCGAAACAGCATGGTATACACAATTTTACACATGCATATTATATGCACTGATGGAACCCTGTCCCGTTAACCAGCTGATGAGATCCACATGTCACAGGGAATACCCTGTTGCCATAGCAATGGCTAGTAAGTAACATGAGCTAGCTTGCTTGTGGGCAAACTCTCTGTATGTGCAAAGATTACCACAGTTATTTCACTTGAAAGAGCAGTACTTGTGCAGGAAGTAAGCCTGCAATCTCTGCTGTCCTGCAATCTCTGTTCAACGTCCAACTTTCTTTTCCGCTATCTACATGTGCAAGTTCTCACTTCAGATTTTCAGATCTCATATTGTTCCAGGAAAGTTAGCCCTCTCCCTGCCAGACCACAACAGCCCCTGTGGTTGCAGGTGGAAGCCATGTCTGGCATCCTTTCAGTGATGAAGCTGGTGGGACTATTTCTTGATGAGTGCGTGTACAGCACAGGCACTGTATTTCACTGCCAACATTTTCAGTCACATGATGGGAATTTTCTGTTTTCAAAAGTTTACACAAGAATAGGCTATTGTGTATGTGGGGATGGGGGTGGGGGGGGGGGGGGGGGGCTGCAACACATTATCTCTCTTGGTGTGTGGCAGTGAGGTCCGCGTTGTAACACTTAAGCACCAAATTAAAAGTTACCGACTTAGAGGCGTTCCATGTATGCAAAATATTTTAAGGCTCCTCCCTAGCCTGGGAACGAGGCTAGCATGACCTACGTACCGTCCGGTAGAGTGTAAGGATTGAAGTGGTGAAGCCATGTCCATCTAGGCAGAACCTAAGAGGCCTATTTTGAAGTATCCTCCTTTTCAAGCAGCTTCACTCACTGATGTCCTCTCCAGTAAGTGGAAAAGGGCCCGGGTATTCATGAGAATGGACAAGTGTCCACTTGGGGGGGGGGGGGTTGAGGAAGTCCTGTACAATAGGCTCGTTCCACACTTTCATCTGGCACTTCCAGTAAAACGCAGGAAGCCCTTACTACCAATCTAGTGAGGATTGAAGTAGGTATTGAAGCCAGATCTGGTCAGAGCCTGAGAGACGCTTGTCTGCATATTGTGTGGTAAAGTACTTTTATCTCTGTTTGCGATTTCAATCACTAAGGGTGTTCACAAAAATGATATGATGGGGGGGGGAGGGGTATAGCATTAGCTGTCACTCATCTCTGCCTGCAGATCTCAACACTGTGTGCATGACAGTCGGTTGCCTGCATATGCATGGTGACAGTAAGCACCAAAAGTTACCAGACGAACAGCCGCCAGGAAGCCATAGGTACTCAATTGTAAAACTCCACATAGTGTGCGGCGTTGATGTGGCATGACCTCATGACCTGTGCCGTTAGAGTAAGGATTGAAGTAGGTGGGAGCCACGGCCAGTCCCAGCGGAGAGGGACCACAATTGTCTGAGGTATTTAAAACACCTCCTTCATATAATTTCAGTCACAAAAGATTCTTCTCTAGTAGTGGGAAAACCGGGGGTCCAAAAGAATGGGCAAGTGCATATGATGGTGGGGGGAGTAGTGTTGTCATGACAACAGTCGACAACTCACTACATATCTCAATGCATTGTACACATGACTGTCAATTCCCTCGTGACAAATGAGCATGAATGGTTATACCCACCAAGGGCAGTTGTACTATAGGGTTGCCTTCAGATCGATACAGCGACCTCTGGTTTGTAAGAGCGGAGAAGCCTTACTTACCAATGGGAATTAGTCTAATTGAGTAACTGGACATCGTGTGTGGGGCTGCTTGCCTACCGTGTGTGTGTGGTGGAGTAATGATGTTACCATGGTAGAGTCAGGTTGCAAGTCCATAATCATACAGCTGTCCCACAACAGCTGCCTGGTGTACCACGGGGTGTAAGTTGTCAAGCCTTGTTTCTTTGCGGGCCTTCCCTTTCAATTGAGTGAGTGTAACAGCCTTCAGATGAAGGGAGCTCCTCCAGGTGTATGGGCTAGGACTGGATGTTAGGACATGGAAACAAGTGTTGTTGACAATCACAATTGTTTTCTCAAGTACAACCTCTGATAACCAGACAAAAATCTAATCGCTGCAGTTGACTCAAACCCCCCATGAATGAACATCCGCTAGTTGCAGTGACTCACTGGCAAGATATTATGGTCCATCTTTGTGTATACTAGTGGTGTCGCTACTTCACCATGACTGGAGTGGAACTGGACACAATTCATTGAGCATTCGTAGATTATAAATATAATTTTTTTGTACGTAGAGGAGAATTACATCTGGCTATATCCACCTCTATTCCGTTTCAATGCAAAGACTTTGCTACTTCATGTAGCTAAAACTACGTAAAATGTCATCACAGATGAGAAACAAATATTCGAGACGGGATATAAAACATACCATGTACACCTGGTCTTGTTCCCAGACGGGACATGGAGTGTGATCATACCATGTACACCTGGTCTTGTTCCCAGACGGGACATGGAGTGTGATCATACCATGTACACCTGGTCTTGTTCCCAGACGGGACATGGAGTGTGATCATACCATGTACACCTGGTCTTGTTCCCAGACGGGACATGGAGTGTGATCATACCATGTACACCTGGTCTTGTTCCCAGACGGGACATGGAGTGTGATCATACCATGTACACCTGGTCTTGTTCCCAGACGAGACATGGAGTGTGATCATACCATGTACACCTGGTCTTGTTCCCAGACGGGACATGGAGTGTGATCATACCATGTACACCTGGTCTTGTTCCCAGACGGGACATGGAGTGTGATCATACCATGTACACCTGGTCTTGTTCCCAGACGGGACATGGAGTGTGATCATACCATGTACATCTGGTCATGTTCCCAGACTGTCATATTACGGAAGGAGGATCTGACACCTTGTACTGGCATAGCGTGGTATGCAGTTGTAGGTGCAGCCGTGCTCTTGGCTGCTGTCCTGTGGGCGCTTATTCATCCATTAGTTGGACAATGTAGGCAGAATGTCTTGATGAGATGAAGCAGAAAGATCTTTTATTCTCAAGTTACAGGTGTATGTGTAAACGTGTCCCCAATTCTACCCAGTAACACTTGATGGAATTCCATACGTTTTGTCTGGATCAAAATTAGGGCCTACAAAGGTCAGATACCTGCTAGTCTGTGGTCTGTGTGTATGGTATAGCTCTGGTACACCTGTGTGTACGATGCTGCCTCATTCCCAGGCTCCCCTGCATGTCCTGTGGTCTGTGTGTATGGTATAGCTCCGGTACACCTGTGTGTACGATGCTGCCTCATTCCCAGGCTCCCCTACATGTCCTGTGGTCTGTGTGTATGGTATAGCTCTGGTACACCTGTGTGTATGATGCTGCCTCATTCCCAGGCTCCCCTGCATGTCCTGTGGTCTGTGTGTATGGTATAGCTCTGGTACACCTGTGTACGATGCTGCCTCATTCCCAGGCTCCCCTGCTAGTCTGTGGTCTGTGTGTATGGTATAGCTCTGGTACACACCTGTGTGTACGATGCTGCCTCATTCCCAGGCTCCCCTGCATGTCCTGTGGTCTGTGTGTATGGTATAGCTCTGGTACACCTGTGTACGATGCTGCCTCATTCCCTGCATGCAGCAATTCGCGGCGCGCAGGATGGAGCCTGGGACGAGTCTAGCTCCCAGATCTACCAAGGCTCGTGCATGAGTCCAACACATCTCAGTGCCATCTCACACTCTCATGCTTGAGCTCATCAGACACCTCACACGTCATGGAGGTATAGTTATAGAAAGAAGGCGTGGCCAAACCCAACGCAAAGTGGGATGCATTAAGTAGCTTTCATAGTGTGTGTGTGTGTGCATAGTAACAACCTTCAGTGTTGTGTTTGTAGAGATTTGATTGAGGGGAAATTGCAGGGAGTTTTGTGAGTTAATTTAACCTGTCTGTTTGGGAGGGTTTTGGGGCTGAAAAAAGGTCTGATGCTTCAATTGCAACACATGTGCATTGCATCACTTCGTTGTAATCTGAGAGGGTCCTATAAATATTTCCTGGGGGGGGTGCATATTTTCACCTCACTCATGGCAACCATCGTTCCTTGGCAGCTGTGTACTCCAGACTACCAATCCATTAGGAAAATGGACGATTGTAGGTAGAAACAGTACACACCACTCACACATAGGCAATTGTTTACAACACCAGCGAGCTATCACGTTGACATTGAAACTGTTGAACGACCCACTGGATTCGATAACCCCTTCCCACTCAGAGCCAGGTCTGTTGCTAGGGACGTTAGTTGGAGTGTTGACAGGAAGTGTGGCAGCTTTCCTGTATGGCTAATTGTTAAGTGCAACCTTTGAACATTGTGCTAGGTGCTCATGACCATGTTGCTAAGTACACAAACACGTTGTAAGGACTGCACCACATTGTGGGCTGGCAAACACAATGGCTGAAGCACAAGCTGCACTGGGACAAACTAGCTACATCACAGCGGCTGCCTTGTTCCCAGGACTACCCCATTTTAGTTTGTGTTGACTTCAGTACATGTGCACAGAAACAACACACACTGAGGAATTACAAGCAGGCAGGCCTGGGAGGAGGCTAGCCACAGCACGAGGTTCAGACACACCGTGTACACAGGGCGATCTGTTTGTTCACACATGCAGGTGTACTATGAAGCTGCGAGCATCTCTAGACATGGGTGCACTCGGGGTCAGCACATCAGTCAACAGTTGCCGTGGGAATGGATATTTTAATCACATGTACTATGAAGCTACTACCGTAACAGTGGTAACATGACCTGACTCTGCTCATAAGTTCATGTTACACGTGCCGTATGCAAGAATTTTAATGTCAGCCCAATTTGTGCATTGTGAATGGTGGGACGAAATCAAATATTTAAGACTCACTCCTGTTTTTCCCATACCTCCAACTCCCTACATTCCATGCAGGTGGTGTCCTGGCTAGACCGGGAGAATATGTGGAAATTGAGTGACACTTTCCAAACAAGCACCTCAAAACCGTGACAGCATAATTATATTGGAGAGCTTGTTAGCACATACTAGTACTTCTGCTAGCAACAGTTAGTATGCCTGATAGGTATGTAGTGTCCTCACTGGTCAAGCTTCTGCCCTTATCTGACCCTTGTGTGTAGCAGGATTATAATAACATGGTTAAGATGGATAATGTAAGGTGATGTCTTGGTGGTTGAGAGTGTGGAAAGATAGTACCACAAAGATCCTTGAGTAGTATCTGCTGCAGAGGCATGCTGTATGTGGCCTCGTTCCCACATTTTCTGTTCTTCAGTTGACATGAAAGCGAAATTTGAAGAGCGTGTACTGAAGAACAGAAAATGGGGTAAGGCCTGGGAACGAGGCTCACACACACACACACACAATCACAGAAGGGGGAAGAAGCATGCAAACAGACTGCTACTTCTGGCAAGTGTAATTACATTGAGCTAGTATCTGAATTGTGTGGCACTCAAATTAACTCCACTCACTCAATCCCCCCTTCTTTCTCCCCCCCCCCCCCCCCCCCCCCCCAAATCTGCCACGACCACCGCTCTGACTCTGCCACCACCACCACAAACAATTGCATGCATGCAGTAACAATGCAAACGTATTGGTTAGCATACTGTTGCAGTACAAATCAGTACATCCAGTTATGACAGTGAATGTACTTATACCAAGTGCATGGATTGAATGGCGAGTAAAATAATTCTGCACACATACCGGTATAATAGTAAAACATGGATCCTTGAGATGACACAGGGAATTTCACTGATTCCATGAGGTGGAAGTGAAAATTGAAAATTGAAAAACCACGAAAACTGATTGGATGCGTTTGCTTATCAGTAGTGATCCACGTACCTACGTATGACATTTATACGTAGGAGTCCTGCATCCCTAACCTAAACACACGAGGAGAGGAAACATGATTGCTGAGTTGAATGAGCTACTAGTGTCCGCAGATAGTCATCTGTGTAGCTCTATGGCTATGTATTGTGACGCTCTAAAATGGCATAGTGATGTCCCGCAACCAATTCTCCTTCGATTGGGTAGTGGCTGCTGTGAACAGCAGAGTCGGTCGGGTGATATTCAGTCGGGCCATCTAAGACTGCATAAACGTGGTTCCCACACTGCTCGTCCAAACTGGATGCCGTACTGTAATAGTCATTTGAGAACGACAGCTTATGATCAAATTCTCTGTCAGTTGGTGACTTTTGGAACGCTAGTGGATTGACTGCGTAAGGAGTACAAGTATTGTCCTTGATTGGAGGTGGTTTTTTGTGCGAGTGTGAGCCCTGTTGGTGCGCTGCCCTGTTGCCGCTGCCTAGCCGACTGGAACGGAGCTCTGGGGTAGCGTACTGCGTGTCTCTGTCCTGCTGCGAACCTCGGTCCCGTCCACTGCCACACGGCTCTGGCTTTGGGGTGTCACCGTCCTTCACATTTGTTGGTTTGATGTCCTCGTACACAGGTACAGAGCTGGGAGCTACTTCATGGTACACGTGGTGTTGGGCAATTTCACAAGTTTCCTTGGCAATTTGGGATTCAGTCAGGTCGCAGTAGAGCGCCTCCTCCGGTGGTATATGGCCATTCCTTTGAGATTTTGGAGATATTATCCGCTTCTTTCTAGCAGATCTGCATGCTATGAACACTATCACAGCACAAACTGCAACAGTTAATATAACAACTGCTCCTATTACTGCATAGGTGTACACTGGTAGGGAGGACTGGGAGGTGTGGGTTGGTACTGTGGCTGGTAGCAGCGGAGATTGTGTGACGTGATGAACAGTGCGCGTTGCATATGTTAATGTTGTGGAAGGTTGCAAGTTAGTCGGTGTGGTTGACGTGGTATTCTGAGTCACTGTAAAATTGTAACACTGTACACCAACAATAGTAGAACAGTCACCTGTGATGCCAACTCCGCTGCGCATGCAGTCAGCCAGCTTTGCCTCGGAACCATTGCAAGCATATTGATAGCGACTGTAATTTTTCAACGTAAGAGTTAAAGGGTCAATAGCCGCATCTGAAAATGCAAGATAAAAGTTGACAGGTGAAGGGCTCTAGTATAGGTAGGTAATCACAATAATTACAAGTGAAGGATTTCACGTACCCTGGTCTGAGTAACCCAGATCTCTGCAGACCACGGTCGCATCTTCTTCCGTCCAATGACCATCACACAGGCTCTTCCAGCCTGACATTTCACAGATTTCTACCTTTCCTCGCTTTCCTAGGATGGTGTCGTTTGCACTGTCAGAGTTGACGATTCTTATATCACCGTTGTTTGACCCCGCACAACCTATTACAATAGTATTATTATGAATAATTCATACTCAAGCTACATCAACTATTCACTGCATCGTTTCAGACCTCAGCTCTACGTACTCACCATGCAGTTAAACACAGATGTAGTGTATGCAAAACTAACTTGAAAGTACTAGCTAAATTACAATGCCACGAAGTAGCCTTTACTTACCTTCAGGTGGCTTCGGTATCGCATTCTGCACTCCGATTAACAGGAGGCAGAAACAAAGCAATCGAGCAGACGGCATTCTTCTTGCGCCTGAATTTACCTCTCTGGCTACTGCAGGCATGCGAACTGCTTTAATATGTGGCCATAATCATTCCATGCAGCATGCGCTAAAATTTCCCCGGAAGTTATTGCGAGTAGTATATCCCATTTCCATTATGCACGTCGGTGATTGGGTCTCAGAGTTCAATGTCGTGGACCCACATTACTGGCTACATCCACCCAAAAGCAACACTCCACAACAGAGACATGCACAGACTGCTAAAAGTCCGCAGTATACAAGCCGGCTGCTACTGAGGGGAAATGGATGATCCTTGGAGTAGCAGAAAATGAAGGCGTCGCCCGAGCAACTCAGATTTGGCATTTCTCTCCTCACCACCACCAGACCAACAGTGCATTCCAAACATTTGCCGGCCCAGACCTATTTTAAGCATAATTCCCAGTGCAATAGATAGAAAACCATTCAGCTAGGTGAGTATTATTTCTATTATGTATAGCTACTGGACCATTTAGCTTAGTGATCACAGGAATTCCATTGCTAGCATCAATAAAAGAATTCACCACCACACACGCCAGCTGCAGCAATTTTCAATGCCTGCATGCCCAACTCTTTATGGCAACATGCGTTTTGTTGCTTGCAGGAGCTTCTAACATGAACATGGATTAGTAGCTAGCTACTACATGCAAGCGACAAACACTGGGGTGAGAAGGCCTGGGTATGAGGCTAAAACAAAGCATTTTCTGTACAAAATGTGACCATAATCGTGATGTAGCTAGCTATCCTGTTATAGCTATCGCCCTGCTCAAGTTCATCATGCTTGATGATGGGTGTAGCTAGCTAGCTACTAGTGGATCAGCTGCAGCAGAGCTGTGACTCTCTTTGGCAGACAGCAGCACGGACAAGACCAGCTAGCACAGCTGCTGGTGCACTGGCTGCAGATGATCCTCACCTGCTCAGTCTTTGTGAGAACTGGCTGGTAGCTATAGTCCCAGGTGGATGGTGTTGCATGCATACATGGTCAGGTAGCTTGGATCGGAGCAGTCTGTGTCTTGTCAGAGTAGACATGTGCGATTGTATAGTTAGTGTCTGCCGTGCTTTGCATTGAGGTGGGCGGCTGTGGCTCTGGTCCCATGCCGTGGTGCACTATTATTCCAGAATTCCCTTCCACCAAGACAAGGAGATAAGCAAAAACATTGTCTGAAGACAATGGTCTAGCACTATAACACTATAGTGATTCTGTTAACCAGGCAAGGGGGATTTCAAAAGGGAAATGCACGGTCTTGGGGCTTGAATCGCCTGATTGTAATCACAGGTGCAGGGCTTGCAACGTTCATGCAGGTGTTCTGGCCATTATGTTGAAAGTCTTCATGCACCTACTCTAGCCTATGCTACCTGTCTGCCCTCACTCATTAGGAGTGGGACTCACTCATTCCATGCAGTCACATGATCAATTAAAGTACTAAAGTCGGGGGCGGCAGAAGCTGTAATTTAATTGGTCAGGCAGTACCTACGTAGTGGAGGCGCCATGTGTCTCTGCAGAGCCTGTGAAGCAGCCGATAATATCCATGCAAATGCAGAAACGACTTTAACGGTAGTGGTTGGCGTGTGAAGCACTCCTGGCCTTCTAGGGACGTCTGCCCCTGCATGCAGGAAATTTATGGAAGTTAGGATCTGAGATCACATCTGCTCGCTTTTCAGGGGTCATGCAGCAAACATTGGTCCTGCAGTTGCCGGGGCGGTCAGACCTGTTCCGCCGCTTATGAAGTAGCCACTGTTAGTTTTGTCCTAATGCCATCAATACACATTTTATAATGCCTGCCGCCCGTATGGAGGCTGAGCATAATCTCTAAACCCTTCTGTAACCTAGCCTCGTTCCCACGGGAACCAGGCTGTGTGTAACCATGACAACTGGAATATCGGATGCCTGCCTCAATTGCATCAAAGATCATACTGCCCATATCACTAGGAGGGACTATATTATACGTGCCTAGTTGGGCTTCATCAGTACACACAGTGTAGTACTATATCATGTACATCCGACCACGTTGGCAACAGATAGAGGTTACATGATTAGAACACTAGTCTCGTGCCCAGATCCTCCCGTGAGGGTCTGGGAATGAGACTAGGTCATCACTTGCATAGTAGCCAGCACATTGGGAATGTTTTTCACTGATAGTGATCAATGATTGTGAACAAGCATCAACAGGTGGTCTTGTTTATGTATTGTCTTGTGGTGCAAAGCACAATCAGGTGTGCATGATGGCAGTAGTTACAGAGCATGGCTTAGGGGCCAGCACAGCCAGGCTATCAGTTGGTGCCTTACCTCCGACCAGGGTTCAGAGCTTGCCATGTTGTGGGAGGCTGTACTCACAGCATACAGCTGAGTTGGTCAGCAGACAGCTAGCTGGCTAGGTCTACTTTAGAGTGTTTGGTGGTGCACTGGGGGAGTGAGAGTAGCTAGTGCTCAACTCAGGCTCTGTCCTGGATTCGAATCCCACTAAAGCCCTTGGTTTTATGTTGAATGGTGTTTCGCCTTGATTTGCTCTTCCAGAAAAACAAATTTGAGCAATGCCATTTATGGTAACTCAAGCGAGTTCAGTGATGACGTCATATCACCATCCCAGGACGTCCTGCATGAGGATCTTCTGCATTGGAGATGCAGCATTCCTCTATCAAGTGAACTAGCTAGAATAAAAGTGTGGACCTGAAGTTCGCGACACTGGCAGAGTCTGCTGCAAGCAGCCAGCTGGACAGGGCCATCTCTAGCCTCGTTCCCAGGCCGTCTGCCAGTCGCGCGCGCATTGCACATGTGACCTTTGAACCCTTGTCAGATAGGGTTCAAAGGTCACGTATGCGATGCGCGCGCGACTGGCAGACGGCCTGGGAACGAGGCTAGGCCATCTCAACGTGACTCTTATAGGTATATAAGGATGTTGCAGTGGTGTGGACATGGATATCCTGCATTGTATGACTACAATACATTTACCCCACACACACTCACAATGGTTATAATGGAGAGACCATCTTTGGAGTGGCAGCATTGTGTTGGTGTAGAATATGCTCAAAGTTGTCCTCTGAGTAATAAAATTAAGCACATGCCACACTTCCAAAGAACTTGGTACACACGTAGGCATTGTAAGTGCAAGGATCCTGGTGGGTCTTAAGACAGGCATCATGTACACACACACTAGCTGACAACCCTTGCCCGATGGTGACCGGGCAATCTACCTGAACTTGGTACACACATAAGCATTGTACTCTGGTGGGTCTTAAGACAGGCGTGATGTACACAGGCACCCACCACCCTTGCCCGATGGTGATAGCTACTAGGTATTCTAGTTGTAGCTACACGGTCATCGACGTTGCCACCATGTGCAGAGTTGAAGAAACCATTGTCCAGTGAATGCTATGAGTGCACATTTGTGATGAGCATTTTCAAATGTTGCGTCATTATTTAATGGTGTTGCTATGGAGTCTACAAGGTGCATATAAATGCACTATAGAGAGCTATGGCCTGGAGTACCATGCACTTGTGAAATGCTCACAACATACGCCCGCCATATTCTTCATACACACATCGACAGGGAAACTAGTCTGCGCGTTATACTGGAAGCGATACACGCGCTGGATAAATGGTCTGGGAATGAGGCTACAGGCAACAGGATGTACATCACTTTGTAATGCTATGCTCTGAGTTTATGCACAGGGAAAACCTTCAATCATAAGAACACCACACAATTGGTTGTGATTGTGCAGTAAAAACACTGCGTTTCCAGGTTGTGAAGCCAAAGTGTGTATTTAATGATTGCATTATTGCACGTGTGCAACATAATCTTATATATACACTCAAAAACAAACTTGCAATTTGTAATCATCAGTTCTTGTGATCAAAACGGTGCTGGACACTATCACTGTTCTAGGAACCCACTGTTTGTTGCGTTAATGTGTGCTTATCAGCACAGACTAAAACCAAAACTACATCACATTAGCAAAAAAACCACGTCATGTCTCTTTAGCAAGAGAGACACAGCCGGTGGATGGGAAATGATGGAGTTCACAGTGACTGGCATACTCCGAACCCTACAACACAGAATTTGAATGGAGCAGGAAATGCCATAGTCTCATTCCCAGACTCCTCATCCAGCATGTACAATCATGTATGTTGCCGTGGTCTGTACTGGGATTGGCCTCCTCCCACTCCACTCTTACCCTCCCCCTCCGCTTCTCCTCCTCCTCCACTCCTCACCCCCCTCAGCTCCTCCTCCTTCACTCCTCTTCGTCAGATCTGCTCCTCCTCCTCCCCCTCCTCCTCCCCCTCCTCCTCCCCCTCCTCTTCCCCCCTCCTCCTCCTCCTCCTCCTCTTGCTCCCCATTTGCTCCCATAGTTCTTGTCCACGTGGACCCAAAGTTTACCAGTATATCTCAACTCAGTCAACTGTAGTACTTCACTCTATACACCATCTCAGTTGCTAGCCAGCTCACTCTGCTGGAGGAGCAGAAAGAGGAGGATGTCGACCATGGCTCCTGATATCGTGCGACAATGTAAGGATGAGATGAGACTAGGGGTGTGTCATTTCCTTTGTGGTATGAGGAGAATAATGACCGGGCATCATTCTCTAGCAGAAAGTTCATTACCCAAAGTACGCACATTTACACAGCTGATCAGTGCTGATGTGTAGGTCACATGTTTGTCTCAAAGCATGTACACGTGTCAAAACTGACAGCAAGCTGGCTAGGACGGCGGACAGGGTTTGTAAGACCCAAGACTGACTTCAGTGTCAGAAGTACAGTGATGATAATCTCTGCAATAGTGTAACGTTGCACAATATATTACTATTCAATGGAGTCACATATAGGGGTTTGACAACCAAGCCCAATAAAATTATACGTGAGGTTATATCAGGCAGGCGATAATACTTTGTACATGCTTTATAGTCAAACAGTGTCACATGTACGGAGTTCGATACCCAAATCCTAACAATGTAGACAGACAACAGCAAAGACCACACATGCTGTCACAGAACCAACAGTTAGTTGCAACTCAATCACCGTATGGTATGCGTGAGGGTGGTTGCCAGGACGACAGTGATGATCACCAGTACACTGATGATGATGAATGGAAGCCATGTCTTCAGGAAAGAACCGACACTGAGAAATCAGCAGGAGGGGAGAGACCAGTGGGATGGGGGGGGGGGGGGGGGGGGGGGGGGGGGGGGGGGAGCGTGGGGAGCATGGGCAGTGGGGAAGGGGAAGTGGGGTAGAGGGGAGGGGTAGTGGAGGAGGAAAGAGATCAGGAGGAGGAGGACGGAAGGGCACAGGGTAGAGAGGGGAAGTGATCAGGGGGATGAGGAGGTGAGGAGGGAAGGAGAAGGAGGACGAAGGAGGAAGGAAGGAGGGACAGATCAGGGAAGGAGTAGGAGGGAAGGAGGGGGAAAGAGATCAGGAGGAAGACGGGAGGGAAGAGATCAGGAGGGACACCATGTATACCGCGTGAATAGGTGTGTTACATGTACATCATGAGATTGCCCCCCTCTCTCACTTGTACCGTCATGAGATTGCTCCCCTCTCCATCATGACATTGCCCCCCTTTCCAACTTGTACAATCGTGAGATTGCCCCCCTCTCAACTTGTACCATCATGACATTGCCCCCCTCTCCAACTTGTACCATCATGAGATTACCCCCCTCTCCAACTTGTACCATCATGAGATTACCCCCCTCTCCAACTTGTACCATCATGAGATTACCTCTCCTCTATCCTCTCACCTGCAGTACTTGCCGTAGATGACCATGAAGAAGCCCAGTTTGTACATGTTCCATGAGGAGGAGCCTCCGTACCGCATCAGGTTGAGAGCACGGGCCACGTGGGAGTGGCAATTGTCACAGAACAGGTTGTGCTGGACGGGGAGGGAGAAGGAAAAATAGGATGCCTTGGGAGCTAGGGAGATGCATGCTTTGGGAGCTACATGTAGGGAGAAGGAAAAATAGGATGCCTTGGGAGCTAGGGAGAAGAAAAAACAGCATACTTTGGGAGCTAGGGAGAAGAAAAAACAGCCATGCTTTGGGAGCTAGGGAGAAGAAAAAACAGCATGCTTTGGGAGGGAGAAGGAAAAATAGGATGGCTTGTATCCGCATCAGTATGTGAGAGAGAACGTGCACGTCTGCTCACCATACATGGTCAATGTAACACTGTGTGCATTACACTGCCAGGAGGTGTCAGCGCTGCTCAGAATTACTGTGAATCTCTGACGGAAGCCTACAAGGTACTTGGCTGAAAACGTTGGCCGGCCCTGATAACACTGTCTAGTGTCCCATATGCCTGTACAATGTGCATATAATGTAAACCACTGCGTAATGTAAACCACTGACATAGCCTTGTTCCCAGGCCATTCACACTGCTAGCGATCAAATACTGACAGTGGGAACGGCCGGGGAACGAGGCTAGACACACGTGTACTGTCATTAGTATGATCGTGTGGGAGGACGCTCGGCTCTGGCTCTGCTCTGGGAAGGAACTGGGTATGCCAATTATCCGGCCTAGATTTAGTCAATTCCAAGCTAACCCCCAAGCTGCTGACAAGTAGCATGTAAAATTAACTCCCAAGATGCTTGGAGGTTAATGAACGCCACCCAGGATTGCATGAACAAGAGTGTAGACTGTACATGCACGGACTCCTCCCCCTCATCCTCGCTGGGTTAAACACGTACGCACCATTCTGTGGCTGTACTCGTCCGAGGCCTGTTTCACCGCACTGTCCCAGGCTGATCGCTCCACCTTTTGAGGAGATAACCTCCAGTACCTGCAGGGGGGGGGGGGGGGGGGGGGGAGGTGAGTTGTTTGTGTGTGCATGCATGTGGTGTGTGTGTGTGTGTGTGTGTGTGTGTGTGTGTGTGTGTGTGTGGTTGTGTGTGTGTGTGGGTGTAGGTGGTGTGTGTGGGTGGGATGCAGGTGAGTTGCATGTGTGTGTGGTAAGCATGTATGTGTCTGTGTTGAAGCTTGGTAATGTGTGTGCATGTGTGTGTGTGGTAACCATGGTGATGTGTGTGTGCAGCTAAACACTTCGTGTACACACTTACTTTGTAGGCCTCCCAAAGGCCATGTCATCTTCCTGTACAACAAGCCACAAAAGAATCCATGAATTAGCCTTGCTCCTAGTCTCAGTCCCAGACCCAACCTCAGCACGGATAGCATTTACTGAGGATTTCTTGTCCCAGATCCATTCAAGAAATTAGCGCATGCGCATAAGTTTGGCCATGGAAACTACCTTTGAACTTGAAGCCTAAGCTAGCTGGCAAAATTACTGCATTCGTTCGAACGATTGTGCGTCCATTTACGGCAAGACAGCTATGCCATAAGGTGCACACCGCGCACTCTCTCATCAGTGCATATGCGCCGAAAATTTGAAATGGATCTTGGACAAGCAACTTGAAATCCTCAGTAGTTTTAGTATGTATGAGGCCCTTGCCGAGAGGGGCTAGCGGCTAGACTGAGGCTAGGCATGCACTCTATGAACACATGATTTCTAGCAGTGACGTGGTGACAAGTGTGAGAGGGAGGAGAGGGTGGGTGTGTAGGAGGAGAGTGTGGGTGTGTAGAGGAGAGGATTGGGGCATGTTGGAGCACAAAGCAGTCGAGGACCACATCTCGAGGTCCCACCTAGCGCGGTGCTCCGATTGCTCTACCATTCTCTTGCAATAGTGGTCCTCACCAAACACCGGCTAGGCTGCCACACGTACAGGCAGTGTGGTGAGGCCCACGTCAGGAATGGAACAGAGACATACATTAGGAAGAGGTGGGAACCTCATGGAGACAAAGGAAGATGGTGGGAACAGGTGGAACTCACAGAGACGAAGTAAGGTCCAGCAAAGTCTCGTATGACCCCGGAACTGGTGCATATTCCCATGTGGCCAATGAAGGGGATAATCCACCTGCAGTAGAGAACAGACCACTTTCAGTGTGCAGACAACAATGGTGTCATGCGCTCTTGTACAATGTATCTATTGTTCCACCTGCAGTAGAGTACAGACCACTTTCAGTGTGCAGTGCTGAGGCAACAGCGTATGATGACAATGATGTCATGATGACAATATGACAATGATGTCATGCGCTCTTGTACAATGTATCTATGGTCCATCTGCAGTAGAGTACAGACCACTTTTAGTGTGAAGTGCTGCGGTAACAGCATATGATGACAATGGTGTCATGCACTCTCGTATCTGTGGTTGAGCAGTATGGACCCATTGCAGCTGAGGCCATCATTTAGAGCATACGGACGGGTACACCAACATGGCAGCTATTTCCGTTTTTTGAGATAGCAGCTTCTATGGCAGTCTCGCCAACAAGTATGCCACGTTTCAAACTCTCGATTGATACTGCATATGAGGCCAAGGTATTATGGTACACCAAGATGGCGGCACAAGCTTTAGTATACGGAAACATGATGGAAGGTCTCTAGATAGCAGGCAACCTTCTAGACAAAGGTAATCGTTCGAGTTGGACAGAATTCTTCAAGGGATGCCATTATCTCAGCATCTGTCAACTGAGCTAGCTAATTCACCACTCACGGAGAAAATATGCTCAGATGATGATATACATATGCGATCCCAACTTGTGAGGTATGATTAATTATGAACTCTTCTCCATCCACCCCTGGCCCTCTTCCCAGTCTCCTTCTCACGTGATCAAAGGGAGAGGTGTCCACACGATGCAGTAGGGGTATCTGTTGCGAGCACTGTCAACCGGCTTGATCGTTAAAGTGGCGCTCTCCATCCTCGATCGTGAGCTCCAAGCCATTTGTTTACGTCCGGGTCCGGGGTGTGGTTCACAAAGGGTTAACGTAGTAATTGTTGCAGTTAACTTCTGCGCATGCGTTGATACACGTGGTCAGGACTTATAAGGGTGAGTGTATGACCAGGGTGTATGACCATTTGTGACTGGAGAACACTGTGTCTGTTTTAACCTCGTGGGGCCTGGGAGTGAGGCTGTGTCAGTCTTTGATGTGTTTGTGACATTAAGAATCCATTGGCTGCCTTGGTTCTCATTTGGTAGTCATTTAAAAGACACTGCTCTTTCAAATTGCAATTGATGTTTGTTAGGAAGGCCTCTGTGCTCTGTTGTCAGTGTTTGGGTATGTTGGTCCAGGATGGATGAGTTCAAGAAGGGCTGGTTCTCTGAGCAGAATGGAATGTGGCCGGGGCAGTGTATGTCTCTGCAGGTGGAGGCAGTACTTCACCACGAGAAATCGCAGTACCAGGATATCCTTGTCTTCAAGAGGTGGGGTAGGTGTGAGGGAGGGAGGAGGTAGTGGTGGTTGGGTGGGTCTTTAAGAGGTTAAGTGTATGAAGCTACTGCACCACTGTGACCATTGAGAACTTCAATGTATCAGCGTTGAGGTTCTTGGTCAATTGGTCAGGTTGCATGACTGTTTGTCAGGTGCCCCCCACTGTAGTTGCGCCTGAAAGCTTCTAAGGCATAATTGTACTAGCTATAGTATTGTTACCATGTTCAGCATCACCGGCAATGGGACATTTTCGTACATATCCTTCTCTCCAGCAAGACGTACGGCCATGTCCTGGTGCTGGACGGAGTGATCCAGTGTACTGAGAGGGATGAGTTTGCGTACCAGGAGATGATTGCTCACATCCCCCTCTGCTCCCACCCCAACCCCAGATCAGTGAGGCCTGTGTACATGTGTAGAGGTAGATTTCAGTTGCTTATGATCCAGTTTGCAATACTACTGTAAGCGATCAAAAGCTGGATGTGTAGAAGGTCTGGAAACATGGCTATGCATGCAGACTAAAATTCCAGGTAACTTGGGCTAGGAAGGAGATATGAAGATGGGATTTGCACCGTTGTGATCAGCATGAATGGAGCATTCCAATGATGTCAGTTTTGCTGTTGGTTGAATTTTGACCCAAATCATGAAAAACCATGGATTATAGCCTTTGGTCGAGAGCGATTTTTGACAAAAATGTCACTGAGATTAAAAATCATATTAAGGACATCATTTGAAAGCTCTTTTTATGCTGACCACAATGGCACAATTCCCAGCTTCATATCTCATTCACATACCCATACCTAGTGCAATGTTCTCTTCCAAGTTTTGGCCCAATTTTAGCAGAAATGTCACCTGATAGAACAGGAGGGTCCCCCCCCCCCCCCCCCCCCCCCCCCCCCCCACACACACACACACACACTCACACACACTCCCATATCCTCCTCCCCTCTTCCTCAGGTGCTGGTGGTGGGAGGGGGGGATGGGGGTGTGCTGAGAGAGGTGACGAAGCACAAAAGTGTGGAGGAGATCCACATCTGTGAGATTGACGAGGTTTGTGTCTGTCCGTCTGTCCCCTCCAGTTTGTATGTGGTGGTGTGCTCATCTGCCGTCTGCTTATTCTGTCAACATAGCGTATAGCACTAGTTGATCTGAAGATTTTGAAGTCCAATTAATCTGCAAAATTCGTCCCGTATGTGAGGTTATACAAGCACCAGAAGATAGTTAGCATTTCTCAATCATCTTTCTGTCACTCTATCCTCCTCCCCTCACATATTATGCTCATAAACACACGGTGATACCCACACATACGTACACACACTCACGCACACACCGACACCACCCATACACACACACACCAACACACACCCTCCTCCTCCTCCCTCCTCCCCTCCCCCCCCCCCCCCCCCCCCCCCCCCCCCGCACGCACGCACGCACACACACACACACACACACACACACACACACACATACACACAGCAAGTGATTGAGGTGAGCAAGCGCTACCTCCCACAGATGGCCATTGGCTACTCCTCACCAAAGGTCACAGTTCACGTCCAGGACGGGATGGAGTTCATGGCACAATGCCAGGGACAGTTTGACGTCATCATCACTGACTCATCCGACCCCATAGGTGAGAGTTCATAGGTGAGAGTTCATAGGTGAGAGTTTGAAGGAATCTGAGGGAAGGCTGCAGGTGTTAGCATTTTGCCATAGACTTAACTGCAACACAATGTTATTTCACAGGTCCTGCAAAATGTCTCTTTGAGGAGCCCTACTTCAAGAAGATGAAGGCCGCACTGAGAGCAGGAGGCATCATCTGTTCCCAGGGTGAGTGGAAGTGCGGTATGATATCGCTGTCAAGCACAGGAATGAAACGAGCGCAACAGTTGGCAGAGGGTTTGTGTGTCCAAATGTATTCTGAAATATAGATTACATCACCAAGGGCTTGACCAGTTAAAATACTGGGTCGAATGCAAGAACTGTTCAGCTGTGTCGGATATTGCCTTTGTAATAGCTGGTATTTCGTGTAACGGAGTCGTCCTTGTGAAGTCCTGAACAGCATATTCAACATGTGATTAAATTATTAATGAGTGGGTGTGGTAAGAAGGTCATGTGACTTAATGCTGACATGATGAAATTAGCATTGTGTAATATCGCCGTGGTTACAGGGGAGTGCCAGTGGTTGGATCTTCCTCTCATTAAGACGGTGCTGACGGGGTGCCGTTCCCTCTTCCCTGTCGTCAGATATGCCTTCACGACCATTCCCACGTATCCCAGCGGGCAGATCGGGTTTGTGCTGGCCAGTCTGAATGGGGTGAGATTTGTGTGTGTGTGTGTGTGTGTGTGTGTGTGTGTGTGTGTGTGTGTGTGTGTGTGTGTGTGTGTGTGTGTGTGTGTGTGTGATCCCTCTGATTGCTTGCTAATATGGAAGCAGAATTAAGACCTGGGAGATCTGGTTTAACGTTGGGTGTAGACAGACACATGGGGGCGGTGCTGGTACCCCCCCCCCTCCCCCCCCCCCCCCCCCCCCACACACACACACACACACACACTCCATCACAACACACCAGGACACAGTGTTTGAGGACCCTGTGAGGAAGCTGTCGGCGGAGGAAGAGGAGGAGATGGGACTGAAGTACTATGACAGTGACATACACAAGGCAGCCTTCACACTGCCTCGCTTCACAAGGAAGGTGGGCACAGTAGCTGGTTGCCAGTAGCTGGTTGCTACGTGCAACATAACAGGTGATGACCAAAGGTTTTGCAAATATGTTTCCTACTTTCAGGAGCTGGAGTTTTGCAGATGATATTGCCATGGCATCAGACACCAATCAGCACTGCATTGCTCCATGTGTAATTGTATCAGATGTTCTATTTTATGAGCGTAACCAGAAATGTGTTGAGGGGCTTGCTTCACCCGGGACGCATGCATTGGCTGCTGGCTGCTACGAGCAACGTGCAGCCCCATATACAGGCTCTAAATTTTCACTTGGAAATATTTTCCAGGTTAGCTAGGCTGAGGGGACAGAGAAAAAAGAGAAGATACCTCTGGGCGGTTAGTTGAAGTGTGTTTTTGTCTTGCACCGCCGAGACACAGTGCTGGATGTGTAGGTACGTGGTACGTACGACGCTTTTCGCAATGCGCCCGCGCAAGTGCATGCAGCATTGGCAGCAGCACTGCTCTTCACTCTTAATAGGGTGTCAAACATATTTATAGCCTGCAAGTACATCCTGAAAAGTGAGTATGGGTTTTGCTTGGCTGCTCATGAATCCACTAATCCACTTACTGGTTGTGTAAATCAGGACAATGATCGAATACTCACTCATCCATACACAGTGTGCTGTACTCAGTCATCCCAAGTGCATACATGTAACTACACACACTCATGAAGCTCTAGCTATAATCATAGCTAGATAGATAATTGCTGAAAGAATTGACCTTGAACAAGATCAGTCCGAGCCATTGTGAATTAAACAGCTGCCATGCCCTCTGCATGATTCTGAGCTGCCGGATACCAAGTCTTGCCGAGACACATCAAGTCTTTTAAAGACTCACTTGTTAAGCGACTATCAGTGAGTTGTTGGCAAAGGCATTTTTGAGGAGGATGCGAATCTGAGACTTGGGAGATGAAACAGATGTTCCTGGAGTGAGGGAATTGTCAGGATCATGTGCCTTGTGACAGTGCTGGTCGCAGCTGTGACTTTTAGCACAACTTTCCTGGAAGATGCATGAGGCTAGCTCTTGCGCATGTGCTGTCTAAAATGGATTTTCACTGTAGTAGATATTTCAACCAACGTCTGCACAAAGTGCATACTGGTATGTAAGTAGCTAACAAGTATAGCTGATTCGGTGCACTATAGCATTTCAATCAACCAACGTCTGCACAAAGTGTGTACCGGTGTCATAAAATTTTGGAGACCCCATGAAAATGGGGACCCCAGGTCCTCATTTTCCCTGGTGAAATGGGGACCCCTCACCATTTTCATTTTACATTGCATCAGGTACTCACAGCTCTGTGTAGATGGTTTTTATTCGTCAAATAACATCTCTGCATGCATGTCTGTGAAAGCATTAGTCCATGTATATAGCTAGAGCATGGATGGAACGTCATCATCAAAACCTTGCTACATACCCTGATAGCTCCAATGTGCAAGTCGGACAATGCAAGCCCTCCAACAAACAGCCAAATTTATCTGTGCAAAGGTTGCTGATCTCTTCTATGTCGGGAGATCATGAACTTGAATTAAGTCTGACACTGCTTATAGCAGGTAATAAATAGCCACTCACTCACTGGGCCTCCTCAATGTCTTGCAGGCTAGTTATATTAGTGCGCTATATGCTCAATTCTGACTCGGTAACTAGTTATCGATCTCTCTAACTATGACCATTCTAGCAATCAGCTGCTCTGACCAGCTTGTTATTGAAGATCCTCATCAAAGATAATGTCAAGCTATTATTGTGTCTATATAACTGTTATGAGAGGCCTTGCATAGGTCTGAATTCCAAAGTAATATTGTTAGTTCCCATTTTGGGGGGTCCCCTTTTCCCGTGACACCGGCACAAACTACAAGTACCGTAGCTGATCAGTGAACAGCATTTCAATCAACAAAATGAACAATTGTTTTTGTGATCAAAACTGAAACTTCTAGTCCTTGAACAAAAAAACCTAATAGCAACGCTTGACTGGGCCATACACGACTGATTGCCTGTGCCGCAGTGCCAGTGGAGCACATACAACTGCTGGGGAGTCTACAAGTGCATGGCAGACAGTAACAGACTATCGTTGAGAGCTGGTTTCTACTCCGAAAGAACAGGCACTATCATTGACACACTCACACCTCATACTGTATCAGCTTAGCTACTGTTCTGTGCCAATAATTGTATTGTAGATTGTATTGTAGATTTAACTAAAACTATCTTTTCACTACCACTGCCATCTAAAACTAAAACTATTGCTCCTAATCTAAACATGCTCTGATATATTGTGTACTGATGGCAAACTCAAAACAAACACACTGACTCTGTAGTTTGCTAAAACAACACCTTGCTGTCGGCCAGCTCATAGGCTTCTAAATTACCTCCACTGTGGGATGCTCGGAACTTCACCATGGAATTCAAAGGCCCTTGGATTGTCCGTTCGAAGACATCACTTGCTGTCATGTTGATAATTGTAGTTTTTGTGCAGATTTTGTGTGTAGTTATCGGATATGAATACATTAGCTACACCAGGGCCTCCTACCGCAGAATGTACTGGCCTCACTGTGATTTGACTAGAGTAAAGTCATGGAAGGAAAATGTGGTGACCCTTCTTCAGCCTAGAATAGACGCCAACTGCAGTGCTCTGGCAGCAGGTGATGAAAGAGAGTTGAAGGAAGTGGAGGAGAGGCTCAGAACATGGGAAAATGTACAATCTGAAGATGAATTTCTGAAGAGCCTTGACAATTGCTCTCACATAACGGAGGAATATTTCAACAACTTCTACACATCACCTGAAGAGAAGAGCTTCCCTCTGGCGTACACTCTTGTGGTGCACACCAACGTGAGGCAGGTTCTGAGGTTGCTGAAGGTCATCTATCGACCCCACAACCTTTACTGCATTCACCCAGATGCTAAGCAAGGAAGCAACTTCAGCAAAGGATTTCTATCTATATCTCGCTGCCTGAAAAATGTTTTTGTTGCCTCAAAGTTAGAAAATGTGTCCTATGAGCATCACTCAATCATGGATGCTCAGTTAAACTGCATAGAAGATCTGATGCAGTACGACCATGCCAGGTGGAAGTATGTCATCAACTTGTGTGGTCGAGAGCTACCGCTAATGACTAATAGGAAAATTGTGCAGAGCCTCATGAAACTGAATTCAACATCTGTCATCAAACCACATGAAATGTCAGAACGTGACCTACAACGCTTTGCCTTCAAAATTGCTGTAGACAGTCATGGACATGCGTACTACACACAGATTAAACTGGGCCCTGTTCCATTTGGTATCAAAATTTACAAAGCTATGAATTATATGGCTCTCACCAGACCATTTATAACATTTCTTCTTAACAATGCAACAGCCATTGTGTTCAGAAAGTATCTAGAAGACGTCAGAACTCCAGAGGAACATTTTTTTGGATCCATGTACAAACTATACGTAGAAAACCTTCCTGGTGGTCCCCCTAAAGTCTCTGTAGCTGAAAACATATGGCTGCACAACACAACCTGCAATGGCAGAAATGTGCACAACGTTTGTGTTGTAAGCAGCGGTGACCTGCCACTGGTTTACAGTAAGGGAGTCAATTTGCGTCATCCGGTGTTCTTCTTCAACAAGTACTTTATGGAGATGGATCACGTAGTTATGGACTGCATGGAGCAGAGGCTAGTTGAACTGAACAACCTGGAGTATGCACAGGATTATCTGACATAGGAATATAGCGCACATGTACGTAAAAACTTAATTGACCACAGAGTGGTTAGCTACCTTAAGCTGGAGACAGTGGCTACAGAGGTCACAAGTTGCATTAAGCTTGCAACAAGCCCTGGAAAACCACAAGTCCCCCCTGGGCCATTATTGCCGTAATAGCTTCCCATAGCTACCATACTTAGCTAGCTAGTCTCAAATACGTCACTATGTGGGACTTGTGGTTTTCCTTTGCTAGGATTACGTAACAGATCTGCTTCGATTCCATAGACAATATTTGGACAGTTTCCACCATCGAGCCCCGACGCAATCACCTGGAATATATATCGACTCACAGGGAAGCGTATAGGTATCTATAAAATGCCGAACCCTTCAAGATTCAGCTGCGACATGGCAGAAACGAGTGGAAGTAGTCACCCGGCCAGATAGCTGGAGATTCGGTGCCGTCTCGTCGATTTGCAAGCGCGTTCAACGATTGCCAACTGGGATCACTCCGTAGCAGCCCCAGAAACGGTCTTCTATGCGTAGGGCTATTTGTAATAACTTTCAATAACCATCCCCTTGTCCACGACGTCAGAAAGGCAATGTATGTTTACTCGTGACGTATGCGCGCGCGGTGGCCAGCCTCCTGAGCTACGCCCATGTTACCTCCATTGTGGGACGCTCGGAACTTCTGAATCACCATGGAATTCAAAGGCACTTGGATTGTCCGTTTGAAGACATCACTAAACTGTCTTGCATTGATGTTGTCAATTGCAATTTTTGTGCAGATTGCGAGTGTAGTTATAGGATATGAATACATTAGTAGCTACACCAGGGCCTCCTACCGCCGAATGTACTGGCCTCACTGTGATTTGACCGGAGTAAAGTCATGGAAGGAAAATGTGGTGACTCTTCTTCAGCCTAGAATAGACACCAACTGCAGTGCTCTGGCAGCAGGTGATGAAAGAGAGTTGAAGGAAGTGGAGGAGAGGCTCAGAACATGGGAAAATGTACAATCTGAAGATGAATTTCTGAAGAGCCTTGACAATTGCTCTCACATAACGGAGGAATATTTCAACAACTTCTACACATCACCTGAAGAGAAGATCTTCCCTCTGGCGTACGCTCTTATGGTGCACACCAATGTGAGGCAGGTTCTGAGGTTGCTGAAGGTTATCTATCGACCCCACAACCTTTACTGCATTCACCCAGATGCTAAGCAAGGAAGCAACTTCAGCACTGGATTTCTATCTATATCTCGCTGCCTGAAAAATGTTTTTGTTGCCTCGAAATTAGAAAATGTATCCTATGAGCATCACTCAATCATGGATGCTCAGTTAAACTGCATAGAAGATCTGATGCAGTACGACCATGCCAGGTGGAAGTATGTCATCAACTTGTGTGGTCGAGAGCTACCGCTAATGACTAATAGGAAAATTGTGCAGAGCCTCACAAAACTGAATTCAACGTCTGTCATCAAACCGCATGAAATATCAGAACGTGACCTAGAACGCTTTGCCTTCAAAGTTGCTGTAGACAGTCATGGACATGCACACTACACACAGATTAAACTGGGCCCGGTTCCATTTGGTATCAAAATTTACAAAGCTATGACCTACATGGCTCTCACCAGACCTTTTACATCATTCCTTCTTAACAATGAAACAGCTGTTGTGTTCAGAAAGTATCTAGAAGATGTTAAAAACCCAGAGGAACACTTTTATGGATCCATGTACAAACTATATGTAGAAAACCTTCCTGGTGGTGGTCCCCCTATAGTCCGGATGCTTTCCGTAAATACAAACATATGGCTGCACAACACAACCTGCAATGGCAGAAATGTGCATAACGTTTGTGTTGTAAGCAGCGGTGACCTGCCACTGGTTTATAGTAAGGGACTCAATCTGAGTCATCCTGCGTTCTTCTTCAACAAGTACTTTATGGAAACGGATCATGTCATTATGGACTGCATGGAGCAGAGGCTGGTCGAACTGAACAAGTTGGAGTATGCACAGGATTGTCTGACGTAGAGATTTGCGCAACTTAGCCCCACTGGGAGATTCATCCTATCCACCATTTTGCTGTACAGGTAGCTAAGCTACGTACTCTACAGCACCTAGCCACTGCTGATACACCAACTGAAGAGTACCTGCTTTGTCCTTATGTAGATTCTCAATCTTGCATGCATAATACTGGTTGTTTCTACTTGAACCACCCACTAATGCAGTGGAATGCTTGGAACACGTTGGGAATACAAATACAACATGGATATTGGTCCGGCAGGAAGTATAGGTAACTAACATGCATGCACATATTCAGTACTATACTGACTCTGCCCAGCCGGACCAATAACCACTTCTAACCCCCGTACATGTAGCTAGCTAGCTACGCCCATTATTCTGTAGCAAGTTAGCTACGCCCATAATTATTACGTAGCAAACTCCCATAATTAATTTATTGTGGGGGCGTAGCATGTTTAAAATGGCAGCGAAGAAGGTGGGTAAGGACGTGTTTGTAAGCTACGGTCGAGAGGAGAGCGTGAAGGAGTTTGTGCGTAAATTGAAGAAAGACTTGGAAACTGAACAGCTGAGTGTATGGCTGGACGTGGAGGACATTCCGACTGGGACAGAGTGGCCGAAGGAGATCGCGGTCGCCTTGGGTGAGTGCAAAGCGCTGATTGCCGTAGTCACGAGGAGATATGTTTCATCGGACTACTGCAAGAGTGAGCTGTGCGTCGCGCGCGGTAACAAGAAACCCGTTTTCCCTCTCATTCGCGAGGACGGCTGGGATGAATCTGATAACGGCAAGGGTGTGCATTTCATGATCGCCGCTAGCAATTGGGCGATGTTCCGTCCGGTGGATGACTACGGCGAGTCGCTGCAGAGACTGGTAGAGGGCCTGAGAGGAATGGAAGCAGGGACGGAACAAGGTATGGTGGCAAAGTGGGTAGTTGGGTGTGGCAAGGGCCGTACACTGCATTTCGATTCTCTCCTCTTCCGCAGATCCATTGGACTCCCTCACTGGACAGCCACGTTCTCCCAGCACTGAACCACCCAACCAGACGTTGGCCGAACCAACCCCTCCCACTGGTAAATCAGTAACCATAGATGACAGACACCTGGATGTTGCAACAATTGTTGTCGGCATCAATCTAGCCTTGTAGTCTCGCAAGCCAGCCTCTTTTTTATACGATGGGGTGTGCGCCCCCTCGTAGAAAAAGAGGCTGGCTTGCAAGACTACTAGCCTTGTACCCAGGTTCTCTCACCCCAGCATTTGTTGCTTGCAGTACTAACGTGGGGGAAGGCTTGTTAGAATTCGTCACGTGCAGCTATGTACTTGGACAACTGGAGGAGTTGCTCGACCTCTGTGCAGCTGTGGGGTGGCTTGGTGACATTCCAGTAAGTGTCACCAATACTGCCTGATGTCGGCTGTCACTGTTTTCTGAGCAATTCTCCAGATATCCACCTGATGTCCAGGTACATGCCATTGCACATGACAAACATTAGTACTTCAAGTGACAAACGCTGGGTGAGAAGTGGTAAACTACAAGCCAATTAGTCAATAAGGGAAATTCCCTACTGACTATAACTAGAAGCTGGCTGTGGGGCCAGCAACTGAGGGGACCCCAACATTGGCACCCTTGGTCTACTCGGGTCCCAACCTTGGTGTAGCTGGTTTCCTCCTGTTTCAGTTTGCCAGCACGATAACAAGCTCCCTTTTATGGTAACGACTCAACGAGCCTTGTCAAAATTGTTTGGATTGACATTCTTCATTCCCGGCTTCGTACTGCATGTTGCTTACATTAGCTAATGCCATGGAGGAAATGGAGAGCTGAGAAAGCGTTGACCGGAGGCTGATATGCTGAGAGAAGGGGTTGCTTGCCAACTGGAGGCATATGCACTAGCCTCATTCCCAGGCCCCGTCCTGGGAACGAGGCTAGGAGGCTGATATGCTGAGAGAAGCGGTTGCTTGCCAACTGGAGGCATATGCACAGCATTTTCAATGTCTGGCAGATGCCACCCAGTGACGTGTACAGGTGGCTCCACAGAGGCAGTAAACTAGCACTGGTGTCACCTGCCTGTGTATTTAAGTTGAAGTCCCTTTTTGGTAGACCAGATTACTTACATGTACTACCTAGAGTTTGTAAAGCTAATTGCTTTGAATGTCAGCATTGATGTTCAATTAGGAGTAGGGTGTATGCATAGCCTCGGTCCCAGGCTCCCTCTCCTTGGGGGAGAACAGATGGCCCATATTTGAGGGGAGAGCCTGGGATTGAGGCCAGGGATTATCTGTGATTGTTGGCGGCCATGGTAAATTTTTCAAGTATTAATAATGTCCCAGATATCGTTAACTGATAGCCGGTTGTGCAGAGGTAGGCTTCATGAATTATTCAGTACTTTCATGCTGCTGTAAACATGTACTCACTGTATAGGGTTGATCAGGTTCTATGCAGGCAGGTGCTGGATGCAAGCTTTGCAGAGAGAGATTAATCCACAGAAATAATTCTGGGACCAGCTGGGATTCGAACCCAAGACCTTCTGAGTACTAGTCAGACGCTCTTACCGCTAAGCCACTGGGCCCACGGCAGAGGAGCGGAAGCAAGGCTGCATATAACAGCGCAGGCTAGAGGACTTAGCCGACTCCAGCTGTCTTTCTCTCTCTCACGGTTGTTTCTTTTTGGTAGACTAGGTTACTTACTACCTAGTGTTTGTAAAACTAATTGCTGCGAATGTGATAATTCAAGACTGCCATAAAGCAGTTCTGAATACCTGTGATCCACCACTTATTATTCATTGTGAGGGTGGATACCTGTACCCTTATGCAATTACCAATGTCTAACTTCTATACCTCTGTTGGGTTTGTTTAGCGTCTTTGGATGAGCCCAGACCCGAACCAGCAGCACCTGCTAACTCCTGCCCAACAGCCGCCCGTAAGGGTGACACCAACACACTGCCGAAGGAGAAGAAATGTACCATTGGTCTGAATTGCCGCCGATTTGTGACACTCATCCTCAAGCTGAGCAGCATACTCAGTAGGGACCGTGAATCAGATGCGTTAGTGTTGGGCCGCATGAAGCTGGCCCTGGCGACCTTAAAGGGACAAGATGAGTCAGTTGGGGTTGATCCAGTGGTCTACCATGGCACAAAAACCGTGCAGGAGTTTTTCGAGGTCATGTCCACATATTGGAATTGCTATGCGGATCATGATCTCCTCATCATGGTGATTGAGGTGACAGAAAACAAGGAAGCAATCGACGCACTCCACTGTTTTCTCAAGACCAGAGATCCCGGGATGGTTGTTCCCCTGGTCAGGTGTCCAGATGTTCCTTTCCGACCGGCTTGCAGTGGGAATGAACAGGGGAGGAGGTTAGGAACTGCAGCTGAGATTATGAAAGAGGAAAATGGTGAGGGAGTTTCCCCCCAACAAATAGCAGGAAGAAATGCCATAGTATTGGAAGCCAACCAGCGGAAAGTTTGTTCAATATCACAGAAGAAGCCATCCGACATTCCAGAGTCATCCCAGGATGATTTGCCTGCTGAGCAGAAGGAAAAACCTGCTCTCTTGCAGATGGAAGGAAGGAGTGCCCTGATATTGGAAGCCAACCAGAAGAGGGTTTGCTCAATTTCACAAAAGAAAGCCTGCGAGCTTCCAAAGGCATCTCAAGATGAGTTCTGTCCCGAGCAGAAGACAACATCAGAGACTGATCCTTCGCAGCTGGCAGACACCGATACAACAAATTCAACAACTCCAGCCGACACCGCTCAGCAGAATGGCAATGGAGACGAGTTTATGGAAAGCCTGTTAGCCCAAGAAACCATCACAAGGCAGAGATCCTCCTCCTCTGACTTGATCATCAGTCAGCAGCCACAACTGATGCCTCCAGAGCTGGAATTGAGTGAACATTGGCAAAGTCTCCACCACCATCCAGACCGAAGCCATGAGCTCCCTCCCGGCAGAATTCCTCTGGTTGTTGAAGTCGGTCTGGACCACATGACCTGTGGAATGTACGACTGCCTCAAGGACGTGGTTGCGTCCGTCTGCCGGACACCGAGAGCAGCAATGAGTCTACTGGGGGCGTTCAAAGGGTCTTGTATTCTTGTGTGGCATGTGTCAGAGGAGATAGCTGCCGGGATCAAGAGGATTCAGTTGTCGCCGGATGACCAGGAGATGTTGCTGCAGTGTGCGGTTATGAAGATGTCGTGTGGAGAGGATTGCCTGTTTAACATATCTGAAGACGAGTTGGTGAGTGTGTGTGTATGTGTGTGTGGGGGGAGTTGGTGAGTGTGTGTGTGTGTGTGTGTGTGAAGAGTTGGTGAGTGTGTGTGCATGTGTGTGTGTGGGGAGTTGGTGAGTGTGTGGGTGTGAGTGTGTGTATGTCACTGTGTGTGAGGAGTTGGTGAGTGTGCATGTGTGTGCATGTGTGTGTGGGGGGAGTTGGTGAGTGTGAGTGTGGGGGGAGTTGGTGAGTGTGTGAGTGTGAGTGTGGGGGGAGTTGGTGAGTGTGTGAGGGTGAGTGTGTGGGGGGAGTTGGTGAGTGTGTGTGTGTGTGTGAGGAGTTGGTGAGTGTGTGAGTGTGCATGTGTGTGGGGGGGAGTTGGTGTGTGTGTGTGTGGGGGGGGGGAGTTGGTGAGTGTGTGTGTGTGTGTGTGTGTGTGTGAGGAGGAGTTGATGATACTGAGCGTACATGTCTGTTGGTGCTGGAAGTGTACAACCATCCTCCCTAGCTGTGCACAAAGCAGCTAGGCCGATGCTGTGAGCAAGCAGCATATGCATGCGTGAGGAGTTGGTCAGTGTGAGGAGGAGTTGATGATGTTGAGCGGCAGCTAGCTAGGACGATACTTTGAGCAAGCAGCATGCACCCGTGTACTAAAATACCTCAGTGTTCACTGCTAGGCAGTGTGATCAATTTGTCAACTAATCGACGGAGCTAAGGGTGTCACTACATGTTGAGTTGTGGACTTGTTGAGAGGGTCGTATAGTGTGTACTGATACTGGTGTGTTTGAACACAGCTATGTGACTATAATGTGAGGTATATCTTGGAAGCTATTTTCTGCCAATTGTGGCACTTTTTATGAGCGTTGTTGCATGCTGCAAACGGCGGGGTGATGCTTTCGTCGTTGGCCTGGTTCGGGTCTAAAATGTTGCCAAAAATGGACGAATAGGCCAAAATTTAGCCTCGTTCCCAGGCCCCGCCCAGCTTTTCGGCGCTAAAAGTACGGAAAAGCGGGAGAGGGCCTGGGATAATTTATCACGTGCGTGACGTCGGGGTAGAGAGAAGGGTAGAGAGAATTTAATTGAATGTGGGCACACTGACCGCAAATATGCCGCGCGAAGCCGGCTCATTCTGCGCTCGACCGTTAGCTGCGTGGAGCTCGACGGTAGCCGTGCTTTGGCAGTCTATGTGAACAGTAAGTGTCGAGAACGACTCATACAAACCTGGAAACGGGTCGTTTTGGCGTTCAATTCGGCCACTTCACAGCAAGGCCATGGAACGGCCGTCTTGGTGTCTCACGCAGAACCTGGTGCGATTCCGGAGTCTTTGAGCAGGAATAATGCGGCTGCTGTGTAGTATGGGGCAACGTGATAGCGCTGTCAGCTATACAATAGTCTCAAATAAGAACTACGTACACGCACTGGTATAGAATTATAGTACATGTATATTCATGCATGACTTGCGGTTTTGATCGCCCACACGCAATTAAACGTGACGTTTCTCACGTGACAAAATATCCCAGGCTCTCCCCTTTCTTTCAATTTTTGTTCGAGCGTGGGAGAGCCTGGGAACGAGGCTAGCCAAAATTGGTATTGGGAATAGACTTGGAAGAGAGTGTTGCACTAGGTATGGGTATATGAGTGAGATATGAAGCTGGGGATTGTGCCATTGTGGTCAGCATAGAAGGAGCTTTCAAATGATGTGCATAAAGTGATTTTTAATTTCGGTCACATTTTGTCAAAAATCGCAGTCGACCAAAGGCTATAATCCATGGTTTTTCATGATTTTGGGTCAACATTCAACCTACAGCAAAATAGACATCATTGGGATGCTCGATTCATGCTGATCACAATGGTGCAAATCCCAGCTTCGTATCTCATTCCTAGCATAGCTGCATGTTGTTCCCAGGCCTTCTACACTGTCATTGTTTATGCATACTGTAAAATGATCAAAAACTGGAGGTGAAGAAGGCCTGGGAATGAGGCTGTGCATGCCCCCAGGATCTAGGACGCCCTCCACAACAGGTGTACAATTACATGTAACAAACAGAACTTTGACAAGAAGACTTCATCCCCTCCCACCCCCTCCTCTCTCACCCCTCCCCTCACCCCCTCTCCAACCACATGCACACACACATGCGCAGGAAGAGATGGTGGCAAGCGGGGTGATTCCAGAATTGGCAGAAACTGTTTCAGAGGAAGGAGAAGAAATGGTGAGCGGAGAGGGATTGAAAAGGGGAAAGCATTTACCTAGATATTTTCTCCCTCCTCTCCCCTCTGTCTATCCTCCCTTCCTCCTCCCTCCCTCCCTCCCTCCCTCCCTCCCTCCCTCCCTCCCTCCCTCCCTCCCTCCCACCGTCCCTCCCTCCCTCCCTCCCTCCCTCCCTGTGTCCTTTCCTCCCTTCTTCCTCCTCCCTCCCTCCTTGAATCACAGGGGCGTGTGCGGGCTATCACAAGTGATGAAGAGTTTGAACGTGAACTGAAGCAAGCAGGGGAGAGTCTAGTGGTGGTGGACTTCACGGCTGACTGGTGAGTGGACATTACGAAGACTGGATGGAGGGGGGAGGGAGGGGGGAGGGGGAGTGAGGCAAGGGAGAGTCTAGTGGTGGTGGACTTCACGGCTGACTGGTGAGTGAACATTACGAAGACTGGATGGAGGGGGGAGGGGGGAGGGAGGAGGGAAGGGGGAGGGGGAGTGAGGCAGGGGAGAGTCTAGTGGTGGTGGACTTCACAGCTGACTGGTGAGTGAACATTACGAAGACTGGATGGAGGGGGAGGGGGAGGGAGGGGGGAGGGAGGAGGGAGGCGGGAGGGGGAGTGAGGCAGGGGAGAGTCTAGTGGTGGTGGACTTCACGGCTGACTGGTGAGTGGACATTACGAAGACTGGTGGGGAGGGGAGGGGGAGGGGGGAGGGAGGCAGGGGAGAGGCTAATTGTGGTGGACTTCACACAGCTGACTGGTGAGTTGACATTACGAAGACTGGGGGGAGGGGGGAGGGAGGCAGGGGAGAGTCTAGTAGTGGTGAACTTCACAGCTGACTGATGAGTATGACGTTACTGTAGTTGCACGTTATTATAGGTGCATATTTCCTTCCTGTAGAGGTATAGTCGCACCCTCCTATATAATAACAAGTGACTGTGGTATGTTCAATCCTCCCAGGTGCCTGTGGTCGGTGCTGATGAACCCGAAATTTGCTGAACTCAGTGAGCAGTACACGGAGGCCGAGTTCCTCTCAGTCGACACAGAGGAGTGCGAGGTAACCGTGACTACACCCTCATAACTGCTCACAGTGAACAATGTACTCTGCATAACTCCGGGGGAAAAGTACTATTTACTTCTCAGAGCTAATTTGGTATCAGCTAGGGAATGTCATTGAGATTCCGTAAATATCTAGGTGGTGAATAATGACCTAAGGTTTCCCCAGAGTACTGTACTCTGCTTCTAGACAGGAAGTGTGAACCTTAAATTACTATAGTTATTCCCTTAACCAAATATCGTCTGTACTGCTATTGATTCACCCTCCCCATTCCTTGACCTCCTGCTTCCCCGTCCCTCCACACCCTGTTCTGTCCTACCTCCCAATCTCTCCTCCCCTCCTACCTCCCCATATCTCCCTGTCCCTCCAACCCCTCATCCCTCCTGCTTCCCCCTGTTCCTCCACCCCCTGATCCCTCCTACCTCCCAATCTCTGACCGCCGTCCCTCCACCCTCTGATCCCTCCTACCTCCCAATCTCTGACCGCCGTCCCTCCACCCCCTGATCCCTCCA
>OZ007514.1:12239427-12269427 GCA_963931865.1 Axinella damicornis | reverse complement strand
AGGATTCCATGCCCAGCTGTTGTTGATTAGTACATACTTTACTATAGCCTCGTTCCCAGGATTCCATGCCCAGCTGTTGTTGATTAGTACATACTTTACTATAGCCTCGTTCCCAGGATTCCATGCCCAGCCGTTGTTGATTAGTACATACTTTACTATAGCCTCGTTCCCGGGATTCCATGCCCAGCTGTTGTTGATTAGTACATACTTTACTATAGCCTCGTTCCCAGGATTCCATGCCCAGCTGTTGTTGATTAGTACATACTTTACTATAGCCTCGTTCCCAGGATTCCATGCCCAGCCGTTGTTGATTAGCACATACTTTACTATAGCCTCGTTCCCGGGATTCCATGCCCAGCTGTTGTTGATTAGTACATACTTTACTATAGCCTCGTTCCCGGGATTCCATGCCCAGCTGTTGTTGATTAGTACATACTTTACTATATAGCCTCGTTCCCAGGATTCCATGCCCAGCATTTGTCGCATACTGCAAGAGAAAAACTGGGCGTGGAGGCCCGGGAGCAAGGCTACTTTACTGTGCGTATACCACATGGAAATCATTGGCTATTGCTTTCCCCAAAACAAGTCAATTACACATGATATATCTTGCTGATAGTTAACAGAAAAGCCTTAACTAAAAGGGATTTATAGTTAACCAAAATAGTCCTATTACTAATTAGTTTTAGCGTGAACAAGGCCCACATTAGTTGTGGAGCTGGTGGACAACTATGCTGGTGTCGATCTGTCTCACTTGTACTCCAGGTTGCATAGCTGCTCAATCTAATCGGCATGGTAACAGCGCTACAGCGACAGTTGACACAGTGTGTTTGTGACGTCAATGCAGCCGCTCTATACACTGCTTCAGCACATTGTGTAGATATGAGCCAGAGGAACAGATCATATGCAGATCCTATACTGTACTCGCAGCTCACTGAGCATATTTGCTGTTAGGTGCAGGTTTGACTCTTGTCTGGTTACCCGTTATTAAGCAGTGACATCTTCTTCCAGAAACTCCACCATTTTCGATCCTACGGAGTGGAAAAGGCTGTAACTCGAAATGAAAGAGACAAAAGGTTCTACATGTACCAGCTTGTTGACAGACTGGCTATGCATGTACGTGTCATACTACCCAATGTAGTGCACTTCCTATTCGAGGAACATCATTCGAAATTAAGCGCATCTTGCTTATAGGCGCATATTCCTTCCTGTGGAGATATATAGGTGCATGCACCTAATAACGAGCAACCGTGGTAACTACACCTGCATGATTGAGTATGCATATCCTAGAGGCCAGAGGCCAGTGATTCATGACAGCCTGTGTTTCCTGTTCTTGTGCGTGCACAGGTTGATTGGGAAGTTCAACCATTCACACACCATTGGAGACATTCACCGCCTCATCTCAGAGTATCCTTTCATTGCACAGACATGTGGATATTTGTGTGCAGGAACGTACACGTTTTAGGGAAGTTCATCTATATTGGAGTAGCCCAGAGTAGATTCTGCTCAGAAAATGCTTTGAATACTGCTCATAAACGTGACCAGTTAGTCTATAAGCCACGGATGTTTTGCTCCTGCTGTGCTTAAAGAAGTATTGTCACTTCACACGAGCAATGTCTGTACAGTCTGACACTCCAACTCAGTGTTCAGTCTGTTTGTACCTAGCCTCGTTCCCAGGCCATGTAGGAACGAGGCTAGTTTGTACCAGGATACAGCCTCTGTGATTATCAACCGCATGGTCACTGTAGTTTATCCATGCATCCTTTGCCTGGCTAACTGCTCTAGGCGGAGCTGTCCATCTGAAAGCTTTGAAGCTACTACACCAGCTCTGTTTGTGGCCCCACCCAGTAGAACCCCACCCATATATGGTCATCCTCAAAACCTTACAATCCACATAATTATGCCTGTATTATAGAGAAGCATCAATTCTCAGTATGCATGAAGCTATAACTCAGTCATCCATTGGACTTAGAAATGTACGCTCTAAACATGATAACCAATCCGCAGGAACAGAAACAGCAAAGAGTCCGTTGATCCGTTGATCCACTAGGTGGTATGGAATTTCCAAGTTTCTTGGCCGCTGTTTCTCCTTGACCTTTGAACCCTTTCAGCTCCCAACCCAGCCTGGCTGCAGCCAGCTATGTTCTCATGACAACCTTCCCAAGAAAGGAACTGACTGACGATACACAGACCCTAGCTGATGCCAACCTCCTCAACGCCGTTATCCGACAGAAGTTGACATAGCTAGCAGCACTAGCCTCAGACAGATCCTCCTCTGTGTTGTATAATGCTGTGTTCTTCTCTTTTTTTTGTTTGTGTGTGTGGAGATTTATCAGTATGCTCACTGACCAGCCAATAGTAGCTACAGAGAATATACTATGTATGAAATTCCCTTTGAATTTTTATGCTGTTTGTGCACCTGCCTTTGTGCAGAGGATGTGCTGGAGTCTGCAGTCCATTTAACCTCTGGGAATTCCCCTATTGTAGTAATGGTGTTTACGGCCTGTCATGCATTGCATGGTTGTGATCTGTTGTTGGGCAACTGTTAGTAGCTATATGCATGACATTGTACATGTAGTATTCAGCTGCATGTATATAGTACATACATGCAGGTGGTATTCAGCTGCGTGCATGTAGCTAGTCTACTATAGCTAGTCTCGGAACCAGACTCCCAACCTAAAACCCTAACCCCCTTTGGGTATGGGAACTAGTCTACATGCATGCAGGTGGCTCTCAGTCCTGTGCATGCAGGTGGCTCTCAGTCCTGTGCATGCTGCAGAGACTCATGCAGCATGCAATATCGAGTTGTGATCTAAATATTAATGAAGGCCCATGCAATATTGAGGGGGGGGGGGGGGGGGGGGGGGGGGGGGGGGGCATGGGCTTTGGACTTGCAATTGGAAGCATGCAGTGCATGGTCAGTGTCAGACTTCAGGGACAGGATTAACGATCAACTGCCTCTGACGTGGTTTAGCTGTTAACCTGTGGCAGGATGGTTACCTTGTACCACCAGTACTTCCTGTGATATAGTAACATTGGCTGTTTATTACTCAAAGGAAACCATATTCAGCTGGGAGGTCAGGCATTGTGGACAACCCAGTGACACTGTGAGAGTCTGCTGGCCATACACTTAAACTCATTGATATCGTCACAATGGCCGATGCATTTGGAGTAGAGATAGACAGTGTTGTTGTTGTTGTTGTGTTGTTGTTAACCCAGTGTTGTGAACAAATACTCCTTCACCAAATATGGTTGCAGCTGCTGGTGGTGGTGTCACCGGGCCAACCAGTGATGGCAGTGTTGACACTGGGAGAAATATGACATTTCCTTTATCATGACTGATCAAGGAAATGCCATGGAAACACAACATTTCATTGTGACTGTCCTTCTGCACGATAGGTACTACTATCATGAAGCTGTCCTACTATAGGATAGGGCATTATTTCCTGTACCATTTCATCCATTCGTCAGTTCTCAGCCCAGGCCGCATGTCCTTGTGAGGCATACCACATGTCATGGGCAGCCCAGGCCACATGTCCTTGTGAGACATACCACAATAATTATTCATGGATCCATCAGAAATGACTATCATGCACTGCAGATTGAATGTGACAAGCACACTGGGCCAAATGTATACAAGAGATAATCTAGCACATTTTGAATCACAATTGCAAATGAATTCAAATGCAATGCATACTGACACCAGATATCGTCTGATTATCTGATTAGGTGGGAGTGGTAGTGTCTCAGCTAATGTCATTTCGGTGATCTCTGGACATGATAGCCATGGACCAACCGATCTAATAACACTGTCAGGAAAAATTGGTAGGTGTGCTTAGCCTAATAATCAGCTCTGTTGGCGGGACTATGACTGAGTGTGATGGTACAATTATTTTTTCTCCCAATAGACTTCCCTTGTAGCTAGCTAGCTAATACTGGTTGGATCAGTTGGTTTTTAGGTGTATTTGGCTAAAATGGACCTGCACCATGACCAACCTTATTTACAGGCCTATGGAAAAGCTGGAAACGGAAAATGGAAATGGAAAATTGGTAACAGAATTAGTGAACTAAACAGAATGGAAGCGCTTGCACATCGTTGTATTAAAACTGTACTAGTCCTGGTGCTTATAGAGAAGTCCAAACTGGTTAGGCTGTTGACACTTGTACCTTCAGGACTTGAATTCTAAGTTCTGTGAGACATCTCACTGAACAGTCAACTGCAACTGGAAATTGCTGAAATAACATGCAGCTGCCAGTAAACAGGCTAATTAAATCTTATAACTTCCGGTATGGTATTCCTCTATGTAACCTGATACCCTGGATTGTATAATTATATTATATCACCTATAGTTCTGCTGCATGTAACTGTAGGTGATATGTGCATGACTATTTACTAGGAGACTCGGGCCTGGGGATAGTCGACCGAGTCTAAGTTTTGCACAAAAAAACTCCATATAGTGAGCCTCATCAGTGAAGGTCTGAAACTATGTTGGAACACTAGCCATTTAATGAACCAGAAACTAGACATTTCGAGACTTTCGACCCCAGTAGCTACAGTCTTCATCTTCAATAGAATGAAGTGTGTGCATTCCACTGAAGATGACCATTGTAGCTGCTATAGGGTCGAAACGTCTGGTTTTCATTTAAGTTTCTGCTATTGTTCCAACAGTTTCATCACGAGGCGTCCTATAGCTACACCGGCCTCTATTCACCGTAGGGCACCACTCTACCATCTCAGAGGGGGTAGCTACGGCACCACTCTACCATCTCAGAGTGGTGCTCTATAGCTACCTGTGGAACACCATGCACTCTGAGTCTCTACCACCTCATGCAGAGTGATGCTGTACCGGGTAGTCAATATTATCTGAAGCCTGAAGATCTATTAGCCTCGAGATCGATCAACATTTAACGCAGGCTTTCTCCTCCATAATTATGTTAAAGTGCAGACAATGATTTTGTATACAAGCCATGCATTATTGTATGGCAAGCAAAAACGAAATTCAAAAGTACAAAACCTGAATACAGAGTTAATGAAAATCCTGCACAAGAGAAATTTAATGACTCCAGCAAACAAGAGTACTGCACATACCCTAGCTGCTGACTCCAAGAGTAGACATTAAAACAAGACCTATCGTATTTAAATCGTACTTCAAATGGAGGCTTTTGTCTCTTATACGTAGTCAACAGAATACTGAAGGTTCTCACAATTAAGTGGAGCTAACTAACAGCTGTTTACACCGACTTTAGCATCACAATGTCCCTGACACCGACCCTTACTTGCCTCCTCCTCGTTTCGAGCGTAAAATTGGTAGGCTGCCTTTAGACCAGACTCAAGCGCACCCTGAATCCATCCAGCTGAAAATGAGATCGCTTCTCCAGCAAAATAGATGTTTTCCCAAGGATACATGAGCCAACGTACATTCATAAACTGATCGGGCTTCAGAAGACAGTAGGCTCCCTGTGCAGAGGGTTCATTGTACCACGGTTCAACAGCCCAAACATTATCATATTCGTCTTCCATCTTCGGGTGGATTGCACGTATTTGGCGGACGGCTTCATCAACAGCTGCTTGGGGGTCAAGTGACCCAAACAAAAGTGCCTCAGCCTTCCATGTGTAAACGAGGAGGATCCCCTTTTTGGTATTGGGGTCATGTTTAGATGAGGTTGGGTAATGGAGCTGGCCAATGGGGAGGGAGGTCCGGCTGAACCCTCCACGAATACCTTCATTTTCCCAGAATCTCGTCTTACACTGAAGCATGATCTTGGTGGAGGGCCCATACCAGATGTCAGTAATTGCATTGTAGAATTCGAAGGGAAGTGGTGGAGTTTCGGTTTTAGGTGCAGGCTCAAACACAATTTGCCTGAGGATGTGCACAGGAGTAGTGACAATCACTGCATCCCATTCCTTTTGAAGTAATTTAGATATGTCATGAGATTTGTCGGGACGGGTTTGGGAACCTTCTAAAGAGACCGTTTGTGTACATGAATTGTACTTTATTTTTTTTACAGTGAAATTTTCCTCAATTTCCCAACAGTTTTTCCCCCCCTGGCACTTGCCTTTATTTTTCTTAACAAATCCAAGTGGCAGTTCTGACATGCCACCTTGAAAGCGGTGCATGTGTGGTGACCACCAATTCCCCATTGGTTCTCGTAGGTATTGCACCAAGCTTTGGTCAAGCTGCTGAGTATAGGTGAACTGCGCGTAGGCTGTGATGGCTACCTTTGGCCACGGTAACAGGTATCCAAGCTCATTCAACTGTGGTGTGATGGAGTCTTGAGGAATCTGAGTAAGGATGCTACCCAGTGTACTTGTCAGGAAGCTGCTGAGAGAGAAATGGCTCCAAGTTTTGATCCAGTGTTCCCAAATATTGGCTTGTGCATTTCGGTCCTTCACCCCAGCCAAGCGGGTACGCAGTTGGCTGACGACAACTTCAAGTGAGCGATTGAGATAGAGATCTGGAAGTGTGTGCAATAAACAAATCATTGCTTGTAGTATTGGACAAAGCCACTATTGTCCTGCAGGACAGTGATTATTGCTTGTAGTATTGGACAAAGCCACTATTGTCCTGCAGGACAGTGATTATTGCTTGTAGTATTCGGACAAAGCCCTGCAGGACAGTGATTATCGCTTGTAGTATTCGGACAAAGCCACTATTGTCCTGCAGGACAGTGATTATTGCTTGTAGTATTCGGACAAAGCCCTGCAGGACAGTGATTATCGCTTGTAGTAGCTTGTAGTATTCGGACAAAGCCACTATTGTCCTGCAGGACAGTGATTATTGCTTGTAGTATTCGGACAAAGCCCTGCAGGACAGTGATTATCGCTTGTAGTATTCAGACAAAGCCACTATTGTCCTGCAGGACAGTGATTATTGCTTGTAGTATTTGGACAAAGCCACTATTGTCCTGCAGGACATGGCCAGTGATTATTGCCGAACACCTTAGTGTGAGGCACATAATCATGTGCACAGGCAGTCGTAGTCTCAGGTCATGCTTATATTGTTATGTATGTCTGTCCGTTACGTTTTACGATCATTTTTCATATACGTACTTCCTAGCATGTGGCGCTCTGCGTCTGTGGTCATGCGATGGAGGACTCAGAGGACAGACGACAAAGAGTGGCTAAGGAACGACTGTTCAACAGTGAGATGACAGACGACAGGACAGCACAGACAGAAGATGACTTACGCGCACCAGTGACATGCTTCCCTTGTTGACCCGTGAGAGGATAGGCAAAGGGCATCTGAGCATCGTTGACCCTTGAGGACAGAATAGGCGCTGGGCAAAGGGCATCTGAGCATCGTTGACCCTTGAGGACAGAATAGGCGCTGGGCAAAGGGCATCTGACCATCGTTGACCCTTGAGGACAGAATAGGCGCTGGGCAAAGGGCATCTGACCATCGTTGACCCTTGAGGACAGAATAGGCGCTGGGCAAAGGGCATCTGAGCATCGTTGACCCTTGAGGACAGAATAGGCGCTGGGCAAAGGGCATCTGAGCATCGTTGTAGGGAATCGCTTCACCAAAGGTGAGATTTTCTAGTGTACCTCACGCACAGGAGACCCCAGAGCAGACACTATTTTTCTTGACTTCGCTTTGCCGTCTTCGACTCTGCATAAAAGTTCACTCATGTTTCGCATGAGGCATGCACTTATGCGTGTGGTAATGCCTAGTTACCTATAGTACCACTAGCTGGTTCACAAGTATAGCTCCATCAGTGGTCTGTTTATGGTTACTGGTCTCATCGTCACCTCACTACATACCGTGCATTCCTTAGTGTGTTCTGTTCACCCTTACCAATGCTGTTGATTGGGGGATCATATTTGTGTTTGGCTCCAGTTGCGTTGATTCTGTCATCCCACCCCGGCCAGAAACTGTGGTAATCATCTTCATTAAAATCTGTAGGGGGGAAGATACATGTTTTAAGGCTCAATGGATATTTTCTCCAGGTTTCTGGTTTCCATTCCAAGGAGAGGCTTCAAATAAGCATTAATTGCTTCATGCCAATTCTGCCCATCTGGGGAAATTTCGTAAAGAAAAATAAAAGAAACCCCCCGCTGTTAAACTAGAACTGAGCAGCTACCTGGCAAACAGTTTGTGAGCAGTGCTACTTTTTTTTTCACAGAGGATTTATGTCAACAACGTAGTCTTAAAAAAGACATGATGCACTTCGGTATGACTTGGTATCAGCTCAGAATGACAGCTGGTTAAACTCTGAATTTTAGGGCAGGAAAATGCCCTAAAATTCAATTTTTAGGCCCTCTACTAAACTGAAAATGTGGACCCTCTCCAAGGCCCCACCCTAACTCTGACTAGCCTCGTTCCCAGGCCTCCACGCCCAGGTTTTGTCGCTTGCAGTACAAAAAGCAGGGGGAAGGCCTGGACGGATTTGTCACTTGATGCGTGCCACCGCTGACATGGTCAAAAACAACAATTTATTTTTGCAGTGAAGCGTGTGTCTGTCTGTCTGTCTATGACTATTGCAAGTGGGATGTTCGGGGGGGGGGGGGGGGGGGCATGAGTATAGACTAGTGATGCACGACCTTTTGTACTTTACTACAACCTCTGAACTCAGCGAATAAATTATGCCCCAGAATGTTGGGCAAGGGTTGGAATGGCTGGGAATGCAATTGGGGAACAACAGTGGAAGTGGACGGGAGCCAGAGGTTGAAGGGGATGCGATCGGGGAGTAGAAGTTGAAGTGGACACCATCGGGCAGTGGAGATGAGAGCTCTGCACAGAGCCATCACTGGACTGCTCACGTAAGGATAGCTTGTCACTACGACCAACATGATGAGGGTGAAAGTGGAGTTCCACTAGGTCGAAGTTCACTCAGAAGCCTCGCGTAGTACATAGTGATACAGGTACCTTTGTTTTCCACAGTGTGAACCTGCCATCTTTTACGATTGTCATCCCCTGCAGCCGTTTCGCGCACCGCTGCACAACAATACACGAACTGCATTGCACACATATACATACATACAAACACTAGCTCAGTATCGGACTGCCATCGTCAAGATCCTGAACTGAACTGAACGAAATGCTTGGGAATAAATCTTAAGTGGGACCGATTTACTTCCAGTCGGTGCCTGCATGATTAGTGTAACGCAACAATAGAAATTCGGTCAGCCAAACAGCGACGAACTTTGACGCATGATTAGAAAACACCTTGCTAGGTACTACAGTCAGACGAGTGTAGACAAGACTATTGCATAGCAGTTGTGTTTGTTTCTGGTTGTCGGACTGTCGCTGCCTTATCTCCTACACGGGGCATCCATGTATCCTGGGGCACAGAATACATAAAGTGAGTTGCTTTCTCGTACCTGTACCTTCACTGATGTCCCAGCCACATCGCAACTGTGCCTTTATACATCAACGTTCACAGGCAGTGATGTGATGCACCCTCTTCGCCGTTCGTGTGTGCTTTCGAGATAGCTGCCATGCTGCCGTTATAATCGCGTTACGCAAATTATAGTCCCCGGAGTGCGACGCATAATTATCAGTTTGAGAATTTTGACGCAGAATTAGCATAATTAGAGCGCCTACAGTACCTGCCTGTAGGTGCATGGAACTGGTATGGATAACTAGGAATAAACCACACCCACCCAACTAGGCTTGTCAGGAACCACCACATTGTTGTAATGTTCAGTTGCCTGTTCCCAGGCCCCACCCCACCTTCCAAGCGACAAAAGCTCCAGGGACGGGCCCTGGGAACGAGGCTGGTGAGAGCCACTGGTAACATTATAGCAGAGAAATCACACTGAGTAGCTACCCGCTCACTCTTGATTTGGATCTTGTCCTTGTTGTGAAACTTCAGGTAGGCAGCTTCATCGGTGTTCAGAAATTCCAACTTCTTTAGTTTAAAGATATCACCATAGTAATCAGTGAGGAAATGGATTGTCTTATCGGTTGGGGTGTTCCATGAGCTTGGTAGTCGCATTGCTCCAGCTGCAGAAAATAACTAGAGGTGTTCACAGAACACATACCCCGCGCTGAACGTCTACAGGCTAGGATGCATGCACTGCAGCTACAATCGACGTGATATCTCTGCCGATGCAGGGCGGCTATCACATATACTGTGTTCGTGTATGGCCATATCCAAGGTGTGGGAGTGACCAATTACGGTATACCGTACGTTGTGGCGCAAAATTCGCGCGAAGCCCGAGCAAATTTTTTTAGCGCTTGCTTGCTTGAGGGGTCTGGTGGAATGCCAATCTTCCACGTTCTGAGCTGCTTTCTAAGGCCACTTCAGAGGTACGTATACGTAGCTAGCCGTCGATATAGATCCCAGTGCATCTCTAAGAACAGCTAGTCGAACGATCGCTTGTGAACGCGGGTCGAGGTTGCATTTGGTGAGGGCCATGGACATCCGTCGCCGCTGATTCTGCCATGCATATGATATTGTTGCACGAGGTACGCATATACTGTAATAGAATATTTTTTAAATGGGCATCCGGGATGCCCATTTTCGGGGGTGCCTATTTTCACTTGACACCGGTGTCATGGGAAAATGGGGACCCCCCAAAATGGGGACCCGGGGTCCCCATATTCCCGGGAGTATGGGGACCCCTTCTATGACAGATGGTTAACAGTGAGAAAATGGAGAACCAACAATATTAGGCCTACGTAGGCAGACCTATGCAAGGCCATAACAGTTAATCACTATACCATGCAGTTATTATAATGTAGCAAATCAATATTATTTGTCAATAGAAATGGTATAGCTATACATAATAATAGCTTGAATTGATGAGGATCTTCAAAAACAAGCTGGTCTGAGCATCGATCCCTCTCCAGATAGCTAGAATTGTCATAGTTAGAGAGATGTAAGTACTTATCATGAGTCAGACTTGAGCATCATAGCCCACTAACCAGCCTGCAGTGCAAGACAGTGAGGAGGCTCTTGCAGCTAGTGAGTGAGTGGCTATTATTAGCTGCTACCTACATGTAGCTATAAGCAGCAGGACTCAAGTTCATGATCTCCCGACATAGAAGAGATCAGCAACCTTTGCACAGAAAAAGATTGGCTTTGTTGGAGGGCTTGCATTGTCCGACTTGCGCATTACAGCTACGTAGCAACCATCGCAATTAAGTACAGGTTTCGACTGATAAGATGATGATATTCCATCCTTGCTCTATGCATGGACTAATGCTTTCGCAGACATGCATGCACAGAGGTTATTTGACAAATAAAAACCATCCTACACTGAGCTGTGAGTACTTGATGCAACGCAAAACGAAAACGGTGTGGGGGTCCCCATTTTCCCAAAGGGGTCCCCATTTTTACCAGGGAAAATGGGGACCCGGGGTCCCCATTTTCATGGGGTCCCCAAAATTTTATGACACCGGTCCGGTTCCGACGGCCACAACTTGCACTTGGCGCCGTACCAACCCTTTTGTGAACTCCGCTCTTGGCAATCGTCTTGCTACTGTAGATCGGCTAATAGTCTTCACCCGCTCAGAAAATACTTACCATCGACGTACAACCCTGCCTCGAATTCTCCATGTTGATAATGCGTCCGCTTCTCTCTTCCCCCACCGTCACCGCTAATCGTCTTCACCCGTCCGCCAATCCGTTCCTGCATTTCCACTATCGTCACATCGTGTCCGACCCTTACAAGCTCATGTGCAGCGACGAGGCCGGCCATTCCCGCACCGACAATGACTACATTCTTCGGTTTCCTGGTTTGCTCAGGTTCGGGAGACAAGTCGGAGAAAACATCGCCTTTAAATTTTTTGTACGCGTGCGCCAGTCCATTTTTAGCAATGTCTAACAGCACCGGTTTGAGAATGTCGCTTTGCTGTAATGAAACACCGTCAGTTACATGTGATCCAGATTCGCCAGCTGATGATCCAGTCTTGCTACTGAGTACTAGTGTTTGAATGTGATCAGTCAGTGCACGTGGCGTGTACTTCCCTGTGTCCCCGGTCAGCCAGTTGGGCTCTTCTGCGATCTGGTTGTGGCCGATGTCCGCGTGTGCTGCAGTCACTAGAGCCAGCAGAGCCAGTAGTACTAGTAGCTGGCAACGAAAGTGTTCTTCGTACATTTGGCGTGCCAGAATGAATGCCACGGTCTCGCCTTCAACAATATCTAAGCTAGTCCACCGATGAAAATCTAGAGCTTTCAGGAGAAAATTTTATAGCTACTCGCAAGTGACTCGAGGATTGCATGCACAATGCGGAAATTTATACAAGTGCGTATGCCCCCACACTTGCAGGGCCAGCCTCTCGCCACACCCACTATACGGGCTGGGGAGGGGAGAGTCTGCCATATGGCTTTCGATCTGCAGCTGGCTAAGTGGGTGCGAACGTAATTGGGTGTGTGTAGTACACAAAAGCATCAGGTCCACGCGCGGAACGATACGTACAATACCTATATACAACACTGAATATCGTAAATCAATTCAATTAGCTTGTTGGGCATCCCATCACTAAATCCCTTTCAATTTTGTTTCAGAGAAATTATATATTTGCTTGAGTAGCTACATAAAATGCATGCCTTCTTCAGGGGTGGGATCCACATCTGAAGAAGGCCATAATGAGAAACTGCATGGAAGGTGGTCAGAAGTAAATTTTGCCAGCATAATTTTGAGCAGAATAGGTAGCTAGCTAGCTGAAAGAAATGAAAATTCTGCTGGCAAAATAATATGATTTTAGCCACAAAAAACAAAGTAGGTACTGTACATAGCTAGCTATTTTGCTCACTGCATGTCCTCTTAATTAGGATGTGACTCTACATTTCCACAAGAGCGCATAAGTACTCCGCGCGACCTATTTATGCGCTCTTGGTTTCCATATGATAGTGGGCTTTAAAAACACGTCATGTATAGTGTTCTCTGTATAGTATTTCACACGTTAGCTAAAACAGTGGATCCGGAACTCTTGTCCAACTGAGTCTACAGTAGCATCAGTACTCAATTTTCCTGGGCTACCACAGACCAGAGAGTACTTTAAAACCTGGGCCAACAAATGGACCAAAACATGACCTAATTACTTGCCAAGCGGGAAGCAAGGCTTATGATCTTTCAGTATGGGGTGGAAGCTATGTATCCACCAGTCTCGTGCCCAGACTATAGCTATGTGTGCAACTGAAGTGTCTGAAATGCTCAAAGCTGTTGTGGCCCATAGGAAGTCGCCACATACATTACCTGAGTTTGCACTATAAAACTGATTATGGTAGACATTCCAACCGGCTTTCAAATGAAATGGAGGGTGACAAATGCAGTCATAAATGTCATAGTAAATAATTGATGATATTTTCCTTGTGCACACTCAAGAGCGTATGATCAATGCTGTCATGGAATCAAGCTAGTTTGACTAGAGTGCCGCCCCGAGTCATGAGTATGACCAATCTGCCAGTGTATAGCAGACTCGCTCATTTGATGGTCTCACTCGTGAATTAGCGAGATCTCGCTCGTTTGGTTCTGATGGTATCAGTACATTACCCACACATGGAGACTATAATTATGAGCTAAAATCTCATTTCAACATGGAACCCTTGTTCCGATCATCTGTGGCTATAGATTTTATCCGACATGCATAGTCAAATAAAACTGGGAGCAGCAAGAGGCAGTGCTTTTCCAGGCTGATCATCTTGATACTAGCTGTAGCTAGCTATAGGTGGATCTTGTTAGAGAACATAAGTCATGCAGTCCAGTCCAGTCAATCGAGTCTCACGTCGCTTTTCGCAATGCGCCCGCGCAAGTGCAGCAACCTGCTCTACACCCGTAATAGGGTGTCAAACATATTTATAGCCTGCAAGTAGATCCTCAAAAATGATAATGGGTTTTGCTTAACTGCTCATGAATCCACTTACCAAGACCGGCTACGTAAATAAATCAGGACAATGAATACTCACTCATAGCACTCAGCCATCCCAAGTGCATACTAACTACAGTCACTCAGCTCTAGCTAGCTAGCTAGATACAGGAGGTTATGGGCTCCTGATAGATAATTTCTGAAAGAATTGGCCAAGGCATTGTCTAGGTCCATTTATGAATTATAACGGCCCACCTGGCTCTGACTAAACATCAAGCCCAGACGCGACCATATTGCTTTCACCCTATGGGTGAACATTCCCACCTCACCCTGACCCACCCCTTGCTCACATAGAACCTCCAAGGATATTGACGCTGACTTAAGCTGAAAGTCTCATACCTAACAGGTTTTGCTGTCATAAAGGGTTAAACAGCGGCCATGTCCTCTGCATGATTCTAGCTGATACCAAGTCGCGCCGAGACACTAGCCTCGTTCCCAGGCCGTTGCGCGCGCATCGCATACGTGACCTTTGAACCCTTGTCAGATAAGCTGGCTATCTAAAGGTTCAAAGGTCACGTATGCAATGCGCGTGCGACTGGCAGACCACCTGGGAACGTACATTTCTCTGCCATTATGAATCTCATTAGGGGCGTGGTCAGGTCTGAGGGTTAGTATTAGGGCGGGCGGGCGATTGTTTCCAGAAACGTTTCTGGAAACGTTTCTGTGACGTCACGCCTCGTACTACCATACTTTATTGAGTGGGTAGAACGAGGCTACCGAGACACATCAAGTCTTTTAAAGACTCACTTGTTAAGTACAGAGAAAAGATCAGTCAATGCAGTCAAGTCCGGTAGAGTTTACAGAATCCCTTCTATAAGCCGTGCTTAGTGTAGCCTGTTACTAGGAGCCATTTCATGGTCACGTTTAACCATGCAGTTATGATAGCAAACCAAAGGACTGCGTTCATGAGAAGTTGGTATTATACTGGCTATACGGAGTAGCTATAGCTAGCTACAGTATATATAATAAGGCATCCTCCCAGTCACCACGAGGCAAGCTGAACTCATGGTTGCAGCTAGCTGAGGTAGCAAGTAACGTCTGAGCTCTAGCTCACTCTGTAGCTGTATTGTGTATGCTTCCTATTCACAACTTGCATGTGTTCATGGTACACGTAGCTAGCTGAGCAAGCCATAGCTAGAAGCTAACAGACATTGTGGTTCGGGCTGCACTATAGCCAGGTGTTCCCTATTCAGCAGTTGCACATGTACTCATAGCGGCAGTTACTACACAATTGATCTTATGTAGTACATATTACTCTTATGGCCATCTCACTACGAAACCCAGTCAATGGTTGAGAGGTCTACTATAGGTGAACCCTATTCAGCAGTTGTATTCATGGCAGCAGTTGAGGTAGCTTAGCTAAGTAACTTCCATGACTTCTTACGGCAAAGGTTGAGGCACTATAGGTATTCCTATTGAACAGACTTTTGGTTCAGGCAGTTTATAGGTGAACCCTATTCAGCAGTTGTATTCATGATAGCTTAGCTAAGTAACTTCCATGACTTCTTACAGCATAGGTATTCCTGTTGAACAGACTTTTGGTTCAGGCAGTTTATAGGTGAACCCTATGTATCTTCCATGACTTCTTATAGCAGAGGTTGTTTGTGGTTGAGGCACTAGCTATAGCTCCTATTCAACAGTAATAGCAGACTTGGTTCAGCTTGTACCACTCACAGTGCCAGCTATAGAAGCTAGCTAGGATCAGACTAAGTAGCTACACACATTGCGGTATAGCTAATAGGCTATTCACTGAAGTTTTGTTATTCCAAAATCTGCAAGTCATGAATTTCTAGCTAGTTACTTGGCATCATTTAGCTACAGGAAGTCTACTGCATGAGGCCTAGCATGATCATGATGGCAGATATAGGTCTAAATATGAGCTGCCTTTTACAGGCACGTCTGCAGCATTCAGTAGCCTTGTTCCTATATAGGCAATTCCCACCACCAGTACATATACTTGGTATTTGCTTGCAGTAAGTTGTATTTGCATACTTCAAGTGATCAGCGAGAATGGCCTGGGAACATGGTTAAAGCATTTTCATGCTGCTCGAGCTCCAAACTGGGCAGTTTGGGTTGTTTCCTGCTCTGGAATGCAAATTCAAGACATTCCTTCTTGGGCTGTCTGGCATGCACAGTGAGGCAGTGTTGCTATGGCGATGAGAGTACAACAGGTGTGGGCTATGTATACAGTAGCTATATGCACACTGTGTGTGGTGGTGAATGCCAATGAACTGCACTTGCATAACTGAAATCGCTGTCCAGTTTGGCTTATTGAAATCACTGTCCAGGTTGGTTAGATAGATAAGATATATAGAATTTTCAACAGGAATGTTCCATCAGCATATATTATGCTGGTCCACCTCAAGGTAGACGCTGTAGTCAGAGCTGTGACTGGGCTTATCAGCGAATCTTGACCCCGTATACTAAGGAAGGGGTGGAGTCGCTACGCATTCTTCCGTAATATATAGGCGTATACTTAGATTGGTGGTCAAGCGGTCAACGGCTGAAATACAGCGCAGTCAAACGGTCAAGAGTCATTTTGCGAAGCGGTCAAGCGGTCAAGCAGCAAAGTTGACGGTCAAGATTTCTTGACCCCGTGGACTACGGCGTGAATGGGAGTGTCACCCCTTTGCACCTGGGAGTCCAGACCTCTCAACCATTGACTGGTTTTCATAGTGAGATGGCCAATATAAATATATATATATAAATTTTAATGACAGATAATGGCCAGAAGGCCCAACAGTCAAAGTGAGAAAACTCAATAAACTCTAAGTTGTAGTTGGACGATTCCTTATAAACAGTTGTCTTAATTGGAATGCCTTAAGTAAAAAAACACCCAATAGGTATATTGCACGACCATTCCTGGCCTTCCATATAAGCCTAAATTTTTCAATATCCTCTAGATAGTTGAAGGAATAGTTTATCGTTTGGCAATACTGCAGTAGTCTGGTTCGTTCCGTTAGAGCTTCGTACAGGCGGCATTGGAATACAAAATGCAACTCATCTTCCACTCTTCCATCACAGTACCAGCAGAACCTCTCATCGCAGGGGATTGGAGTGGGCAGCCTGTAACGGCCAGTCTCGATATGGAGGGGGTGGCAGCTGATCCTCACCTTTGTGATTGGGACCCGTAGGTGAGGTGGCAGGTTGAGGTAGGATTCTCTTTCGAATGTTGTTTTGAATAGCTTGTAAAATCTCAATTTTCCTGTTGTTGATGCTAGTTGGCTATGCCACGTTTGGACGTACTGATCCCTACATCTTTGTTCCAGTTCGGCAAGAAAGGGACCTTTGGGCACCGATGAGGGATTTGACCATATATTGGAGAAGCCCAAGTTGTCTAAGGTTTGTTTTATATAGGATAGCCAGTCTGAACCACTTTCTGTTTGCATGAGATATGCTTCTTTGAGCAGAACTGGAGTATTCCAGTCAGAAACAATTCGTAGCCAATATTTTATGATTGCACTTCTTCTCTTGATTTCCAGGGGGACTCTGCCCAATTCCCCATACACTGCTATGTACTACATAAGATTAATATAAATTGTGTACTAACTTTAATTTCATTCTCGAGTTGACTTTCTGCCTATCTGACTGTGCAGTACCGTAGCCACGCATTATTAAGCACATGCGCCTAAATCTCCACAGGAAGCCTAATAATGAGATGTGCTTAATTTTCCTCAAGTAGGAAGTGCTGGAATTAAAGCCTTTTCCGCTCCATAGGATCGTAAATGGCACAGAGTTTCTGGATTGTAAATGGATTGTAAATTGCAGAGTTTCTGGAATAAGACTTCAGAGCTTAATAAAAAGTAGCTGGGAGGAGTACGGTATGCTTCTAAAACATGCCGATCTCCACTGCTGTTTATTTAACGTCCATCAGAACCAAGATTGCACAACTACGGTAGCCTCATTCCCAGTCCCACTCCATTTTCGGTTGCCACCATTCTTTCGTGCTTGCAACCGAAAATGGCACGGGCCTGGGAACGAGGCTACAACATGTTTTTAAAGCATGCCCATCAAAAGGTCTCCACTGCTGTTTGTTTGTTTAGAACCAAGATGGAGTGGGAGAATCAGGACCTTACTCTGGACCTTACTCTGGAGCAGATCAGAGTCAGACTGAAGGCAGCTGAACAGCGGGTGATCATGCTGTGGTATGGAATCTCCAAGTTTCTTGGCCGCTGTTTCTCCTTGACCTTTGAACCCTTTCAGCTCCCAACCCAGCCTGGCTGCAGCCAGCTATGTTCTCATGACAACCTTCCTCACAAGGGAACAGGCTGACGACACACAGACCCTAGCTGATGCCAACCTCCTCAACGCCGTCATCCGACAGAGGTTGACATAGCTAGCACTACTAGCCTCAGATAGATCCTCCTCTAGATCTGTGTTGTACACTGCTAGCCTCGTTCCCAGGCCTACCTGGGAACGAGGCTAGTACACTGCTGTGTTCTCCTTTTCTATTTCTGGATTTATCAGTATCCTCACTGACCAGCCAATAGTAGCTACACAGAATAAAATTGTAGTATGATAAGTTGTTTGTAATTCCCTTTGAATTTTTATGCTGTTTGCGCACCCTGGTGCAGGATAGGAGAATATGTGCTGGAGTCTGAATCAAGGTGCACGTCTTCACCATGTTCACTTTCAAGATGTCATATAGTACAATTGTATTTATGATGTAGCTACTTAGACCAGCCAATATACTAATTCTAGACTAGTGTTGAATTACAGGTGTTGGCTCAGTGCTATTATAACTTGTGCATGCTGTGAGACTCAGTTGAGTTATAGTCTAAAATGAATTAAACTTTAACCTCTAATTCCCATTTCAGCTACATACATAATAATTGCGGTGTTTACTTGTACGTAGGCAGTCATGCACTGCAATCTGTTGTTGACTGGCGCAACTGGTAGCTACATGTGTGCGTGCTGGTGGCATTCAAGCCTCCAGAATGAGATGTCTCTGAATCAAGGTGCATCTTCACCATGTTCACTTTCATGATGTCATATAGTACAATTGTATTTATGATGTAGCTACTTAGACCAGCCAATATACTAGTTCTAGACTTGAATTACAGGTGTTGGCTCAGTGCTATTATAACTTGTGCATGCTATGAGACCCAGTTGCAGTAATCAGTATTTGACTTGTGGTCAAGAATGAAGTTTACTTGGCTCCTGATCTCCCTCAATATTGCATGGGCTCTGGACTTGCAATTGGAAGCAGAGAATGGTCAGTCAGACTCTTCGGGGACACAGATGTATCGATCAACTGCCTCTGGTGGTTTAGCTGTTAACCTGAGGCAGAATGGTTACCTTGTATGGCGGTTTGTCACCAGCACTTCCTGTGATATAGTAATATTGGCTGTTTATTACTCTAATGACGGACGCTCAGATAGGATTGAAATACTAGTGGATGAATCAATCACTGGCCAGTTCACAACAATAGGAGTATCACAAGGAGGACACCAGTGGAACGTGTTCAGGAGTTCAGGCATTGTGGGCAACCCAGTGACACTGTCTGCAGGCCAACATACACTTAAACTCATCGTCAAAATGGCTGATGCAGTTGGAGTGGAGATAGACAGTGTTACCCTACGTGGTCCTTGCGTTGTTGTCTCATCACCAGCCCAGTCTTATTATGCCTCAACAAATAGTCCATCACCAAATACGATTGCAGCTGCTGGCGGTGGTGTCACCAGGCCAACCAGTGATGGCAGAGCTGGACCAACTGACCTAACACTAGCAGAAAAAATTGGAATATCGTTAGGTGTGCTTAGCCTAATAATCACCACTGTTGGCTTGACTATTGCAGCATACAAGTGCTACATAAAGCACTGTGACTGAGTGTGATGGTAGATTTCTGTAATGGATGAATTGTTGTGAATGTTGTGTACATATGGATGTTTCAAACACTCAGGCCATACAACAGGAATTCCTGTGTGTATGTTGTTTATGTCATGCATTCCCATTATCTGTACCAGTGATGCCTGCTTATTACCCCGTGCGCATGCGCAGCAGGGGTAGAGGGATCAGTTTGTCTAGTCTTCCCATCTACGCGTGCCCTCGTCCAAGCGGTTTGAGCAGTGAAGGCCTTGTTGAAGTCTTCCCATCTACGCGTGCCCTCGTCCAAGCGGTTTGAGCAGTGAAGGCCTTGTTGAAGTCATCCGACAGAGGCTAACATAGCTAGCAGCACTAGTCTACACTGCTGTGTTCTCCTTTTTATTTCTGTGTGTGCAGATTTATCAGATTTATCCTCACTGACCAGCCAATAGCAGCTACACAGAATAAAAAATTATAGTATCAGAAGTTGTCTGTAATTCCCTTTGAATTTTTATGCTGTTTGCGCACCCTGGTGCAGGATACTGAGAGTATATATGTGCTGGAGTCTGCAGTCCATTAATTAAACTTTAACCTCTGGGAATTCCCAGGGGAATTAATTCCCTTCTAGCTGTAATAGTTTTTCAGTTGCTACATACATGGTAGGTATTACTGCAACTGGGTCTCACAGCATGCACAAGTTACAATAGCACAGAGCCAACACCTGTAATTCAAGACTAGAACTAGTATATTGGCTGGTCTAAGTAGCTACTGGTATCCTTATATGGTGTGTGGTATAAACACAATTGTACTGATCTCCCTCAATATTGCATGGGCTCTGGACTTGCAATTGGAAGCAGTGCATGGTCAGTCAGACTCTTCAGGGACACAGACGTATCAATCAACTGCCTCTGGTGGTTTAGCTGTTAACCTGAGGCAGAATGGTTACCTTGTATGGCGGTTTGTCACCAGCACTTCCTGTGATATAGTAACATTGGCTGTTTGTTACTCTAATGACGGTTACTCAGACAGGCCAGTTCACTACAACAGGAATTTCACAAGAAGGAAACCAGTGGAACGTGTTCAGGAGTTCAGGCATAGTGGGCAACCCAGTGGCACTGTCTGCAGGCCAACATACACTTAAACTCATCATCACAATGGCTGATGCATTTGGAGTGGAGATAGACAGTGTTACCCTACGTGGTCCTTGCGTTGTTGTCTCATCACCAACCCAGTCTTATGATGCCTCAACAAATAGTCCATCACCAAATACGATTGCAGCTACTGGTGGTGGTGTCACCGGGCCAACCAGTGATGGCAGACCAACTGATCCAACTGATCTAACACTAGCAGAAAAAATTGGAATATCAATAGGTGTGCTTAGCCTAATAATCAGCACTGTTGGCGGGACTATTGCGGCGTACAAGTGCTACAAAAAGCACTGTGATCTTGACTGAGTGTGATGGTACATTTCTGTAATGGATGAGTGGTTGTGAATGTTGTGTACATTGGTAGTCTGTCCTCTGGTATTCTGAGAGGGGTGCCAGGGGAAGGCTGTCTGTCCTTCATGTATGCTGTCTCTGTATCCACACCTCCCAGCACATCCCACAGCATGTATATTTATTATATTCTTGCAAACCACAAAATTTTTAGGCACTTATAAACTATGATTATGTTAGCCCACATCTCAAATGTATATTTTCATCAATACCCTGTCTCGTAAGCCTCCCAAGGCTGGTTGCTTTTATATATTTAGATACCGCTTTGCAGTTTTTTTTTTTGTTTTTTTTTTCTATAATAATTTATGCCAATGCAAAGGATACATAATAGCCTTCTAGGCTAATACAGGTATGTACCCTAACTAACTATAACTACAAGAACAAAGGTGCAATATTTAACTTAAATGTGTGAGGTGAAGGTGCAGTAAGTGCATCGGGGGGTAGGTGATTCCATATGGAAACAGTACTTGGAACAAATGATGCTTGGAAGGCGTTAGTGTGTGAAAAAGGTTGATACAAAAATGGAAGATTATAGTTATGTCTACTAGGTTGCGGCATAAATACATCGGGTGTGAAAGGGAAGAGACCATGGATGATCTTAAAGAGAGTACAAAGTTTTAAATAAATTCTCCTGTTCTCAAGTGTAGGAATTTGAGCAAGATGGAGCAGCTCTTGGTATCCTAGATCCCACCTTTTTAAACACATCTTTAGTCCGTATTTCTGTACGTTCTCCACAGATTTTATGTCTTTGAGAAGGTGGGGATCCCACACAGGGGCGGCATATTCGAGGTGAGGGCACACTAGATATTTGTACATTTCTATTAATCTTTCACTGCTTACATTAGTGGAGAACCTTCTGTATAACAGGCCAATAAGTCTCTTTCCTTTTGCACAGATGGAGTCAATGTGCCTGGACCAAGACAAGTCTGATGAAATGAGCACTCCCAAGTACTTAAAGGCTTCTACTTGTTCAAGTGGTGCCTTGTTTAGTAGGAGCTGTGGAGGATGACTGAGATTCCGCTTTCTTGAGAGCAGCATGGTCTTGCATTTGGCTGGGTTAAGTGATAAATTATTGTGATCTACCCATGAACTGATTTTATCAATGTCCATTTGCAACTGCTGGTAATCCTCACTGCACTTGATTTGTTTGTACAAGAGCATGTCATCTGCATAGAGGTTTAGGACTGAGTTTTCTGACAGCTGGAGAGACGACACGTCATCAATATAAATAAGGAATAATAGCGGACCCAAAACAGACCCCTGTGGAACTCCTGAGAGCACAGGTGAGTCAGGAGATGAAGCTCCTCCGACAACCACATGTTGTTTTCTTTCGGCAAGGTAGCTGTGCAACCATGACAAGATGTGGGAATCCAATGCATATGTGTTCAGTTTTTCTAAAAGTAATTTGTGCGGAACAGAATCGAAAGCCTTGCGAAGGTCGAAGAAAACGGAGCATACATTGTGTCTGGATTCGAGTGCTTTAAACCAGTCATGTGTTACAGCCAATAGAGCTGTGACTGTGGATTTACCCGATTGGAATCCCCACTGCATATTGGAGAGTGGTCTATTTTCATTGAGGTGGATGGTGATTACTTGATGAATGTGTCGCTCTAGCAGCTTGCTCACTACAGATAGGAGAGATATTGGTCTATAATTGGCAGCCTCCTCGTGTTGGGATGACTTCGGTATGGGTACAACAGAAGAAGTTTTCCAACAAGTTGGAAAGTGCCCAAGTTTGATGGAAATATTGAAAAGCTTGGCAAGGGATGGAGCAATGCTTGTTGCGGTGTATTTGAGCATTTTGATGGAAATCCCATCTGGACCACTTGCTTTAGTAGCATCCAAGGCTTGGATGTATGACAGAATCTCCTCAGTGGTGCATAGGAGATCTTCAGAACTGGCAGATTCAAACTCAGTGTGGGTCTGCCTCTCTTCATCTAGCTGTGACAGGGGAGGAACTGATGTATTAAAGCAGGATGAGAAGTACTCATTAAGCATGGCGGCTTTCTCATAATTTGTTTCTGCCGTGGCTTCTTGATAATGAAGTGTTGGGATCGTTGACTGTTGCTTGCTAAGTACCTTTACCGCCTTCCAAAATTGCTTTTTGCTTCCCACATTGAGCCTGTTAAGGTGTGAATTCTTGGCTTCGCGTAGCATCTTCACAACTGTATTACGTAATCTCTTGTATTTAGCTGCTACTTCAGGCTTGTTCGATCTCTTGGTGGCATGGAATGCAGCATTACGCTTTCTCATATGGCGAATTATGTTCTTAGTCAGCCAGGGTACGTTCCTCCTGCTTTTCACCGTTTGCTGCGGAATGCACATGGAGATAATATCCATGAACTTTCTGTGCCAATTGGAGGCTGCAACATCGATATCCTCCTCAGGTAACAAACTATCCCAGTCAGTCTCATCAATCATCTGACATGCCATTCTGAAGTCAGCATTCCTATACTTCCAGATGGTCCTGGGGTGTTGTTGCACTTGTGTACCACTTAGTCTCCACTTGAATGAGAGGTGTAATCCATTGTGATCGGAATTTACAATAGGAGGAATTGTAGAACAATGATGGAGCAGAGTTGTATTGGATACAAGGGCCAGGTCAATCAGTGAAGAATCCCCATTGGGACTTATGTGGGTGGGAGTACCTACAACTTGAGACAATGATAGCATTTTTTTATTTTTTTTTTATTTATTTTTTTTTTTTTTGTATATAATAATTTAGCCAAAGGCAGGGATACATAAATAGCATACAAGCTAATACTGGTATGTACCCAAAGTTATCTATAGTTATAAGCAAATAATATAATGGGAACATTAATTAGTGAGATAGTTAGTTAGGTTTCTCTTGAAAATGTCTGCATTAAGACTTTCCACCACATGCAAGGGTAGAGTATTCCATGTACGAGGAGTGTCACAGAAAAAAGAGTGGAAGTACGAGTTGGTGTGAGCTCTTGGAACTATTAAAGTATGTCTGTGTGATCTTGTGAAGTGGCTGATGGTCCGAGTTTCGACTGGAAATGGTTCAGGGAGTGAGTAGCGGCCGTTTAGAATGTTGTATAGATAAGACAGCTTGAGAATAAGCCTTCTTTTTCTAAGACTGGGAACTCCATGTGCATTGAGTAGAGCATTGTAGTTACTGGACCATTGCTTAGTACACACTCTCATGGCGAATTTCTGGACAGCTTCTAGTGAATTGATTAGACCCTGCTGGTGAGGGTCCCATGCGGGTACTGCATACTCTAGGTCAGGCCGGATGCAAGACAGGTACAATTGCAGCATGGTGGACGGTGTGGCATGTTGATAGTATTTGCGATACAGTATTCCAATTTTTTGTCTTGCTTTTTTGCAGACTTCCATTACCTGTTTGGACCAGGTGAGATCAGATGTTATCCAGATCCCTAAATATTTATAAGCATCCACTCGTTCCAGTGGTGAACCATTTACTGTAAGAGCCACCGGTGTGAATGATTGACGTCTCTTTGAGATTAACATGTACCTGCATTTGTTGGCGTTGAAGTCCAATAAATTATCGTTAGTCCAGAAACAGAGTTTTGTAACATCATTTTGGAGGAGAACAAAATCTTCTATATTCTGAATTAGACGATAGAGAAGAATGTCGTCGGCAAAGAGTGACAGGTTACCAGCTGTTAGCGCCACTTTTGTAATTCCATCAATATAGATAATGAAAAGAATTGGGCCGAGAACTGATCCCTGGGGCACTCCAGAACTTACTGGTAGTACTTCTGATGATGATCCATCCACACAGACATATTGCTTCCTGTTAGTTAGGTAGGTAGTAATCCATTTAAGGATGTAGGAGTTGACTTTAAGGTCTCTGAGTTTCCTTAGTAGCAGTCTGTGAGGGACAGAATCGAAAGCCTTACGGTAGTCAAAGAAAACGGCACAGATGTCAAAGCCAGCCTCAAGTGACCTGTGCCAATTGTCCAGGGCAGCTAGTAGGGCTCCAGTCGAAGATTTGCCTTTAGTGAACCCCCACTGTTGTTGGGAAAGGGGAGCATGAGAATTGAGGTGCTCAGTTAGAAGATTTACTATGTGCTTCTCGAGGAGTTTACTGAGAATAGACAATAAGGAAATGGGACGGTAGTTAGAGGGGTTTGAGTTGTCACCTGATTTGGGGATGGGGGAGACACGTGCAGTTTTCCACTCGCTTGGTAGTTCTCCAGAAGTAAGGGATACATTGAATAGCTTGGTGACAGCTGGAGTTATACTTAGAGCAGTTTTCTTGAGCATGATAGCAGAAATGTTGTCATGGCCATTTGCTATGGTAGTGTCGATAGAGGTCAGGAGTTCGTAGACTTGATCTTCACTACACAATATATTTGGAGAATACTGTTGAGTTTACAAAAATAAGGGTGATCTGTGTTACAAAAATTGACATTAAAATCTCCTATTAATACAAAACTAGAAAACTGATGAGGTGACAAACTCAAAAGGGTGTTATAAAGGGAATCAAAAAAACTAATAGATGAAGAAGGTGGGCGATACAAAACTGAGACACAGTGTTTGACAGTGTTAGTGGTACTTGAACTAACAGACAGAGCTATAAATTCTAAATCATTAGGGCCTTTCTGTAAGATTTTCCAACTCAGTGAATTGTGAATGTACACTGATACCCCACCACCATGCCTATTCCGATCCAATCTAGCAATTTGATAGTTCTCAATTGAGACCTCACTATCGGATATATTCTCCGACAACCAGGTCTCAACAATGCAGATGATGGAAGGATTGTTTGCAGTAGCCTCAGCACGCAGGGAGTCTAATTTTGGCAAAAGGCTTCTCGCATTGTAATATAGAATCGAAACATTGGAGTTGGATTGTTCCAGTGTACATTGTGACTGTATTGTCTGTCCATTAGTTACAGGTATAGTATTGTCATTACTAACGCCTTCCATAGCATGTGTCCTGCACCTCAGTTTACTTCTAAAAAAGGAGATTTGCTGCTTGGAACATTGTCGGCATTGTTGGCGTCGGAATCCTCAGTCGAGGACGGGGTGGGTTAGTTACGGGTTTTTAGCAATCTATAGTTCCAGGAGCGCATGAGCCGCCGAAGGCGGCGTCGCGAAGGAGCGTGTAACTCGCGAGTACCCGTGAGTGCCATGAAAATACAAATCTGTAGTAGTAATGACTTCCATATTTGGAAAGCAGAAGCTCATTTAGACGTTGCGTGACGCCATACAGTGCACGTGACTCGTACTTAGCTTAGTATATACAGCATTGTTTTGACAGAGCCACCCGCAATGGCGAAGCGTACAGTCGATTTCCGTTGCGTTTGAACACTGCGTATTGCGTGGATTATCACGGAAACTGTGTTCTGCAAGTATGACACTCACGCAAAGTGCCTGCACGGCTTCCAGACTATTGCGTAAGCCAGGCCGTGTCGTTTCCGTGAAGCTCCGCTCGCAGAAAGTTTCTGCCGCACGCGGTCACGCAATACGCAATGTTCAAACGCAACGGAAATCGACTGTAGACATCGAGAGTGAGCTACCTCAAGCGAAGCGAGTTCGGTTTGAAGAAGGAACTCCACGCCGATCCGAGGGTCGTGCTAGAAGGAAACTTCAGCTTGTAGCCTTCAAGAAGTATCTCCCCGCAACTTTCTATGCGCCAGGTGAAGGATTCTCCCATGAAACGCGCTATCAAGCAGAGCATGACCGTGCTGAAGTTTGCAAGAGCGAAACAGGCAGGGAACCAGCGAGTGTCAGGAAGGCTTGCACGCCAATAAAACTGCCCCCAGAAAAATTATGGCGTACCCGATCTATTTTCAAATGCGGAAGTACGTAACTAATTTGTATTTACATGGCACTGAAGTTACACGCTCCTTCGCCGCCTTCGGCGGCTCATGCGCTCCTGATAGTTCAGCCTGCTCAGTTTTTCGTTTCAATATTATCTTTGTTGCAACGTATAAAAATATATAACGGTTGATATACGGTATCCACGTGGACCGGTCGACGGAGGCAAATCTAAGATCTGGATTAGGGATGTCATGGCTGTGGGGCAAGCTGTATGGTGGTGCGGGCAGCAGTACTGGCCAGGGAGGTGATTTCTTCCCCCCTGCGGGTGGTGGGGATGGGAGAGGATCGGGGCAAGGGAAAGATCAGTTGCCGCAAGTCCCTGAGGAGGGGAAGAAGTGGACTGGGTTTGATCCCACCGGACTGGAGAGGGCAGCTAAGGCAGCCAGGGAGCTGGACCAATCACGTGAGTTGTATCATTTCACCCATGCCATAGTAGTACTATGTATGGCATGGGCGATTGTGAAATCCCATGATTAGTACCCCAACATCTAGTCTCAGAACCAGACCCTTCGCACAGGGAGGAACGGTCGGGGTATGCGCCTACATTAGAGCTGTCTCCACGCCAGAATTCTGGGGATAAGGTTGAGGAAGTTTCTCCTTGCAGCAATAGGCAGCATCTGTTGTTATGTTGATGCCTAGGAATTAGTGAATGACTAGATCTATTTCCCCCCTCCTCCCCCCTCCTCCTCCCCCCTCCTCCTCCTCCCCCCTCCTCCTCCTTCCCTTCCCCTCCTCCCCCCTCCTCCTCCCCCCTCCTCCTCCTCTCCCCCTCCTCCCCCCTCACTCCAGCCAATGCCAAGGAAGCTCTGGAGCTAGCTCGTATGCAGGAACAGACGGAGCAGCTAAAGCACCACGAGGAATATAAGGTTGGCGTGTGGATGTGTCTGGATGTTGTCAAGGCATCTGTGCACCTAGCTGGTGGAGTGAATTGTTCCTCCCAACCTCAAATGACTAATTATTTAGACGAGTAATAGGTAGGGATATAATTTGTGCACCCCCCCCCCCCCCCCCCCCCCCCCCCCCTCCATATCCCCTCTCCCTCTGCCCTCCCTCTTCTCCCCCTCCCACTCCCTGCCCTTGCTCTCTCTTCCTGTCCCCTCTCCCCCATCCCTTTTCTCCCCCTCCCTCTCTCCACCCTTGCCCCCTCCCACAGAAACAAGAGGCGTATGTCCGCCAGTTGGAGGTAGAGAGGTTGAGGGTGGAACAGGAGGAGAAGAGGAAGACGCTGGCGGCGGAGACTCAACAGCACCAGCAGAGATCCCAGTACCAGGACCAGCTGGCTCGGAAGAGATATGATGACCAGCTGACACAGCAGGTGTGTGGTTGCAAGTGGGCAGAATAATTGCTGTCTGAACAACAGTGGCAATGTTTTTCTCCCTTCCTTCCTCCCTTCCTCCTCCCTCCTCCCTCTCTCTCCTTCCCCCTTCTTCCTCCTGCCTATTCTCTCCCTCCTGTAATTCCTCCCCTCCCTCCTCTTACTCCCTTCCTCCCTCCCCCTCCCTCCTCCCTCCCTCTCTCCCTCACATCCCTCCCTCCCCTCCCTCCCTCCCTCCCTCCCTCCCTCCCTCCCTCCCTCCCTCCCTCCCTCCCTCCCTCCTTCCCTCCCTCCCTCCCACCTGCTGCAGCGTCGAATGCAGGATGACAACCTCCGCAAGCAGGAGGAGTCCGTGCAGAAGCAGGAGGCCATGAGAAGAGGTCAGAGTGCACGTCTGTGGATATGAATTGTTTTGTCTTATCCCCAGCAACTTGCTGGTGTGCTGAACTGCTATCTCATGTGGTGATTGTCCCAGGAGTATTGTGTAGTGAAGTATTGGCAAGGACTTGTCGGGACTCACACCATACAAGCTATGTGCAATAGCAACATTTTTCACAATCAGGTTCAGTGTCACATGACTCCTCACAGCCCCACCGTCTCTAGAGCCTACAGTTTCTGCAACTGACAACGATTGCCTCTCACAATGCAACTGACAATGGCTGCCTCTCACAATGCAACTGACAATGGCTGCCTCTCACTGTGCTGCCGACAATGGCTGCCTCTCACTGTGCTGCCGACAATGGCTGTCCCTCACACAGGCACAATTGAGTATCAGGAAGAGCTACGTCACAAGAACGAGATGGCACGTGTGGCGGCTGAGATCCAGGGAAAGTAAGACTACACTGGACAGATGAATAGATAGATAGACAGATATATAGATAGATAGATAGACAACTACTTATTCATGTAAATATAGTTCAAAACATGCTGTAGTTGTGCTTAATTTCAAGATTCTCGAGTTGACTTTCTGCCTATCTGACTGTGCAGTACCGTAGTCACGCACTGTTAAAAACACATGCGCCTATATATCCACAGGAAGCCTAATAACGAGATGTGCTTAATTTCAAATGACTTTCCTCGAGTAGGAAGTGCTAGCTGGAATTATAGCCTTTTCCACTCCGTAGGATCGTAAATGGCACAGAGTTTCTGGATCGTAATTTCTGGAATAAGACTTCAGCACTTAACAAAGAGCAGATGGGACGAGAGTTGAACCTGTGCCTAACAGCGGATATGTGCTTATAATGAAACTGTGCTTACGAATGTGGGACTACAGTACCCTAGAATAAGATCTCTGCTGTTCGTTTAACGTCTATCGTAACCAAGGTCGCATGAGTACAGTACGCTTCTAAAACATGCCCATCATAAGATATCCACTGCCTATTTGTTTTACGTCCATCAGAACCAAGGTTGCGCGACTATGGTGTAGCCTCATTCCCAGGCCCACTGCATTTATGGTTGCTGTCATTCTTTTGTGCTTGCAACCGAAAATGGCGCGGGCCTGGGAACTATGGTACATGTTTCTAAAGCATGCCTATCAAAAGGTCTCCCCGGCCTGCTGTTTGTTTAGGACCAAGATGGAGCGGGAGAATCAGGACCTTACTCTGGAGCAGATCAGACTGAAGGCAGCCGAGCAGCGGGTGACCGTGCTGGAGAGCATCAAGTGGGTGGGAGGAAAGGGGAGGGAAGGGGGGAGGGGGGAGGGGGGGAGGGGGGGGAGGGGGAGGGGGAGGGAAGGGGGGAGGAGGGAGGGGGGG
>OZ007514.1:12169979-12239227 GCA_963931865.1 Axinella damicornis | reverse complement strand
TATTGATGGTTACTGTAATCCGGCAACGTCACATGTGGAGAGTAAGGAACTACATCTGAGAAGGCAAGATAAAAGTAGACAGGTGAATGGCCCTAGTATAGGTACGTAATAATTATAAGTGAAGTATTTCACATACCCTGGTCAGAGTAACCCAGACCTCTGCAGGCAACAGTTGCATCCTCTACCGTCCAATTACTGTCACACAGGCTCTTCCAGACCAAACTATCACAGATTTCTACCTTTCCTCGGATGGTGTCGTTTGCACTCTCGCTGTCTGGGCTGACGATTCTTATATCACCGTTGTTTGACTCTGCACAACCTATAATAATTATTATGAATAATTCATACAGCTACATCAACTATAGCTATTCACTGCATCATTTTACTTAAACGAAGACCTCTGCGGTACGTACTCACCAGTTAAACACTAACTTGAAAGTACTAGCTAGCTAAATTATAATGCCATGAAGTACCCTTTACTTACTCTCAGGTGTTTTTTTCGGCATCGCATTCTGCACTCCGGGTAACAGGAGAAAGAAACAAAGCAACCTAGCAGACGGCATTCTTCTATCGCCTGAATTTACCTCTCTGGCTACTGCAGACATGCGAACTGCTTTAATATGTGGCCTATAGCAGCATAATCATTCCATGCAGCATGTGCTAAAATTTCCCCGGAAGTTATTGCGAGTAGTATATCCCATTTCCATTATGCACGTCCGTGATTGGGTCTCAGAGTTCAATGTCGTGGACCCACATTACTGGCTACATGCACCCAACAGCAACACTCCACAACAGAGACATGCACAGACTGCTAACAGTCTGCAGTATACAAGCCTGCTGCTACTGAGGGGAAATGGATGATCCTTGGAGTAGCAGAAAATGAAGGCGTCGCCCGAGCAACTCAGATTTGGCATTTCTCTCCTCGCCACCACCAGACCAACAGTGCATTCCAAACGTTTGCCGGCCCAGACCTATTTTAAGCATAATTCCCAGTGCAATAGATAGAAAAAACCATTCAGCTAGGTGAGTATTATTTCTATTATGTATAGCTACTGGACCATTTAGCTTAGTGATCACAGGAATTCCATTGCTAGCATCAATAAAAGAATTCACCACCACACAAACCAGCTGCAGCAATTTTCAATGCCTGCATGCCCAACTCTTTATGGCAACATGCGTTTTGTTGCTTGCATGCAGGAGCTTCTAACGTGGATTAGTAGCTACTACATGCAAGCAACAAACACTGGGGCAAGAAGGCCTGGGTATGAGGCTAAAACAAAGCATTTTCTGTACAAAATGTGACCGTAATCGTGATGTAGCTAGCTATCCTGTTATAGCTATCGTCCTGCTCAAGTTCATCATGCTTGATGATGGGTGTAGCTAGCTAGCTACTAGTGGATCAGCTGCAGCAGAGCTGTGACTCTCTTTGGCAGACGGCGGCACGGACAAGACCAGCTAGCACAGCTGCTGGTGCACTGGCTGCAGATGATCCTCACCTGCTCAGTCTTTGTGAGAACTGGCTGGTAGCTAGCTATAGTCCCAGGTGAACGGCGATGCACGCATGCATGGCCAGGTAGCTTGGATCGGAGCAGTCTGTGTCTTGTCAGAGTAGACATGTGCGATTGTATAGCTATAGCTAGTGTCTGCTGTGATCCCCCTTGTGCATTGAGGTGGGCGGCTGTGGCTCTGGTCCCATGCAGTGGCATTGCACTATGATTCCATTCCAGAATTCCCTTCCACCAAGACAAGGAGATAAGCAACAACATTGTCTGAAGACAATGGTCTAGCACTATAACACTATAGTGATTCTGTTAACCAGGCAAGGGGGATTTCAAAAGGGAAATGCACTGTCTTGGGGCTTGAATCGACTGATTGTAATCACAGGTGCAGGGCTTGCAACGTTCATGCAGGTGTTCAGGCCATTATGTTGAAAGTCTTCATGGTACATGTGCTCTAGCCTATGCTACCTGCATGTCTGCCCTCACTCATCAGGAGTGGGACTCACTCATTCCATGCAGTCACATGATCAATTAAAGTACTAAAGTCGGGGGCGGCAGAAGCTGTAATTTAATTGGTCAGGCAGTACCTACGTAGTGGAGGCGCTATGTGTCTCTGCAGAGCCTGTGAAGCAGCCGATAATATCCATGCAAATGCAGAAACGACTTTAACGGTAGTGGTTGGCGTGTGAAGCACTCCTGGCCTTCTAGGGACGTCTGCCCCTGCATGCAGGAAATTTATGGAAGTTAGGATCTGAGATCACATCTGCTCGCTTTTCAGGGGTCATGCAGCAAAGATTGGTCCCGCAGTTGCCGGGGCGGTCAGACCTGTTCCGCCGCCTATACTATGAAATAGCCACTGTTAGTTTGTCCTAATGCCATCAATACACATTTTATAATGCCTGCCGCCCGTATGGAGGCTGAGCATAATCTCTAAACCCTTCTGTAACCTAGCCTCGTTCCCACGGGAACCAGGCTGTGTGTAACCATGACAACTGGAATATCGGATGCCTGCCTCAATTGCATCAAAGATCATACTGCCCATATCACTAGGAGGGACTATATTATACGTGCCTAGTTGGGCTTCATCAGTACACACAGTGTAGTACTATATCATGTACATCCGACCACGTTGGCAACAGATAGAGGTTACATGATTAGAACACTAGTCTCGTGCCCAGATCCTCCCGTGAGGGTCTGGGAGGAGCACTTGCATAGTAGCCAGCACATTGGGAATGTTTTTCACTGATAGTGATCAATGATTGTGAGCAAGCATCAACAGGTGGTCTTGTTTATGTATTGTCTTGTGGTGCAAAGCACAATCAGGTGTGCATGATGGCAGTAGTTACAGAGCATGGCTTAGGGGCCAGCACAGCCAGGCTATCAGTTGGTGCCTTACCTCCGACCAGGGTTCAGAGCTTGCCATGTTGTGGGAGGCTGTACTCACAGCAGACAGATGAGTAGGTCAGCAGACAGCTAGCTGGCTAGGTCTACTTTAGAGTGTTTGGTGGTGCACTGGGGGAGTGAGAGTCGCTAGTGCTCAACTCAGGCTCTCCTGGATTCGAATCCCACTAAAGCCCTTGGTTTTATGTTGAATGGTGTTTCGCCTTGATTTGCTCTTCCAGAAAAACAAATTTGAGCAATGCCATTTATGGTAACTCAAGCGAGTTCAGTGATGACGTCATATCACCATCCCAGAACCTGCATGAGAATCTTCTGCAATGGAGATGCAGCGAGCATTCCTATATCAAGTGAACTAGCTAGAATAAAAGTGTGGACCTGAAGTTCGCGACACTGGCAGAGTCTGCTGCAAGCAGACAGCTGGACAGGGCCATCTCTAGCCTCGTTCCCAGGCCGTCTGCCAGTTGCGCGCGCATTGCACATGTGACCTTTGAACCCTTGTCAGATAGGGTTCAAAGGTCACGTATGCGATGCGCGCGCGACTGGCAGACGGCCTGGGAACGAGGCTAGGCCATCTCAACGTGACTCTTATAGGTATATAAGGATGTTGCAGTGGTGTGGACATGGATATCCTGCATTGTATGACTACAATACATTTACCCCACACACGCTCACAATGGTTATAATGCAGAGACCATCTTTGGAGTGGCGGCATTGTGTTGGTGTAGAATGTGCTCAAAGTTGTTCTCTGAGTAATAAAATTAAGCACATGCCACACTTCCAATGAACTTGGTACACACGTAGGCATTGTAAGTGCAAGGATCCTGGTGGGTCTTAAGACAGGCGTGATGTACACACACACTAGCTGACAACCCTTGCCCGATGGTGACCGGGCAATCTACCTGAACTTGGTACACACATAAGCATTGTACTCTGGTGGGTCTTAAGACAGGCGTGATGTACACAGGCACCCACAACCCTTGCCCGATGGTGATAGCTACTAGGTATTCTAGTTGTAGCTACACGGTCATCGACGTTGCCACCATGTGCAGAGTTGAAGAAACCATTGTCCAGTGAATGCTATGAGTGCCACACATTTGTGATGAGCATTTTCCAATGTTGCGTCATTATTTAATGGTGTTGCTATGGAGTCTACAGGTGCCTATAAATGCACTATAGAGAGCTGTGGCCTGGAGTACCATGCACTTGTGAAATGCTCACAAAATACGCCCGCCATATTCTTCATACACACATCGACAGGGAAACTAGTCTGCACGTTATACTGGAAGCGATACACGCGCTGGATAAATGGTCTGGGAATGAGGCTACAGGCAACAGGATGTACATCACTTTGTAATGCTATGCTCTGAGTTTATGCACAGGGAAAACCTTCACTCATAAGAATACCACACAATTGGTTGTGATTGTGCAGTAAATACACTGCGTTTCCAGGTTGTGAAGCCAAAGTGTGTATTTAATGATTGCATTATTGCACGTGTGTAACATAATCTTATATATACACTCAAAAACAAACTTGCAATTTGTAATCATCAGTTCTTGTGATCAAAACGGTGCTGGACACTATCACTGTTCTAGGAACCCACTGTTTGTTGCATTAATGTGTGCTTATCAGCACAGACTAAAACCAAAAGCACATCACATTAGCAAAAAAAAAAAACCACGTCATGTCTCTTTAGCAAGAGAACAAAACTAAACACAGCCGGTGGATAGGAAGCAATGGAGGAGTTCACGGCATACTCCGAACCCTACAACACACAATTTGAATGGAGCAGGAAATGCCATAGTCTCATTCCCAGACTCCTCATCCAGCATGTATGTTGCCGTGGTCCGTACTGGGCTTGGCTCGGGTCTGGGGCTGAGACTAGAAATGCAACTCAGTCCATTGACTCCATTCCTATCCCTAAACTGTCACATGCCCTTCCTTCTCCTCCCACTCCACTCTTCCCCCTCCACTACCCCCTCCGCTTCTCTTCCTCCTCCTCCTCCACTCCTCACCCCTTTCCGCTCCTCCTCCTTCACTCCTCTTCCTCAGATCTGTTCCTCCTCCTCCACTCCTCCTACTCCCCCTCCACTCCTCCTCCTCCTCCTCTCCCTCTGCTCCTCCTCCTTCACTCCTCCTCTTCCTCAGATCTGCTCCTCCTCCTCCTCCTCCTGCTCCCCATTTGCTCCTCTATTCCTTGTCCATGTCCACGTATATCTCAACTCAGTCAACTGTAGACTTAGCACTGTATATAGTACTTCACTCTACAGCTGGCCAGCTCACTCTGCTGGAGGAGCTGAAAGAGGAGAATGTTGACCACGGTAGAAAAACCCTACAACAGCATTCAACAATTTAAGATGAGATACGACTAGGGGTGTGTCACTTCCTTTGTGGTATCAGGAGAATAATGATGGGGCATCTTTCTTTAGCAGAAACTTCATTACCCAAAGTACGCACACTTACACAGCTGATCAGCGCTGATGTGCAGGTCACATGTTTGTCTCGTACACGTGTCAAAACTGACAGCAAGCTAGCCAGGACGGCGGACAGGGTTTGTAAGACCCGAGACTGACTTCAGTGTCAGAAGTACAGTGATGATAATCTCTGCAATAGTGCACAATAAATTACTATTCAATGGAGTCACATTGACAATAAAATTATACGTGAGGTTATATCAGGCAGGCGATAATACTTCGTACATGCTTTTATAGTCACATGTACAGAGTTTGATAGCCAAATCCTAACAATGTAGACAGACAACAGCAAAGACCACACATGCCGTCACAGAACCAACAGTTAGTTTCACCGTATGGTGTGCGTGAGGGTGGTTGCCAGGACAACAGTGACGATCACCAGTACACTGATGATGATGAATGGAAGCCACGTCTTCAGGAAGGCACCAACACTGAGAGATCAGGAGGAGGGAAGAGACCAGTGGGGGATGGAGGGGAGGGGGGGGGGGGGGGGGGGGAGTGGGGAGTGGGCAGTGGGGAAGGGGTAGAGGGGAGGGTAGTGGAGGAGGAAAGAGATTGGGAGGAGGAGGACGGAAGGGCACAGGGTAGAGAGGGGAAGTGATCAGGGGGATGAGGAGGTGAGGAGGGAAGGAGGACGAAGGAGGAGGAGGAAAGAAGGAAGGAGGGACAGATCAGGGGAGGAGTAGGAGGGAAGGAGGGGGAAAGAGATCAGGAGGAGGGAACGGGAGGAAGACGGGAGGGAAGAGATCAGGAGCGACACCATGTATACCACGTGAATAGGTGTGTTACATTTGCACCATCATGAGATTGCCCCCCTTCTCTCACTTGTACCGTCATGAGATTGCCCCCCTCTCCAACTTGTACCATCATGACATTGCCCCCCTTTCCAACTTGTCCCCCTCTCAACTTGTACCATCATGAGATTGCCCCCCTCTCAACTTGTACCATCATGACATTGCCCCCCTCTCCAACTTGTACCATCATGAGATTACCTCTCCTCTATCCTCTCACCTGCAATACTTGCCGTAGATGACCATGAAGAAGCCCAGCTTGTACATGTTCCACGAGGAGGAGCCTCCGTACCGCATCAGGTTGAGAGCACGGGCGACATGGGAGTGGCAATTGTCACAGAACAGGTTGTGCTGGACGGGGAGGGAGAAGGAAAAATAGGATGCCTTGGGAGCTAGGGAGAAGAAAAACAGCATGCTTTGGGAGCTAGGGAGAAGAAAAAACAGCCATGCGTTGGGAGCTAGGGAGAAGAAAAAACAACATGCTTTGGGAGGGAGAAGGAAAAATAGGATGGCTTGTATCCGCATCAGTATGTGAGTGAGAACGTGCACGTCTGCTCACCATACATGGTCAATGTAAACACTGTGTGCATTGCACTGCCAGGAGGTGTAATATATGTATTGTAAACCACTGACATAGCCTTGTTCCCAGGCCATTCATACTGCAAGCGATCAAATACCGACAGTGGGAATGGCCGGGGAACGAGGCTAGACACACGTGTACTGTCATTAGTATGATCGTGTGGGAGGACGCTCGGCTCTGGCTCTTCTCTGGGAAGGAACTGGGTATGCCAATTATCAGGCCTAGATTTAGTCAATTCCAAGCTTTAACGAAACCTACATTTTGTTAACACCCAAGTTGTTTGGGGTTAATGTAAGCTAGGTTTCAGTAACCCCCAAGCTGCTGACAAGTAGCCCCCAAGCTGTTTGGGGGTTATTGTAAGCTAGGTTTCATTAACCCCCAAGCTGCTGACACGTAGCATGTAAAATTAACTCCCAAGATGCTTGGAGGCTAATGAACGCCACCCAGGATTGCATGAACAAGAGTGTACACCGTACACGCACAGACTCCTCCCCCTCATCCTCGCTGGGTTAAACACGTACGCACCATTCTGTGGCTGTACTCGTCCGAGGCCTGTTTCACCGCACTGTCCCAGGCTGATCGCTCCACCTTGTGAGGAGATAACCTCCAGTACCTGCAGATGGGGGGGGGGGGGGGGGGGGGGGGTGAGTTGCATGCGTGTGCATGTTCGAGTTTGTATGTGTGTGTGTGTGTGTGTGTGTGTGTGGGGGGGGGGGGGGGGGGGGGGGTGAGTTGTTTGTGTGTGCATGCATGTGGTGTGTGTGTGTGTGTGTGTGTGTGTGTGTGTGTGTGTGTGTGTGTGTGTGGGTGTGTGTGTGGGTGGGATGCAGGTGAGTTGCATGTGTGTGTGGTAAGCATGTACATGTATGTGTCTGTGTTGAAGCTTGGTAATGTGTGTGCATGTGTGTGTGTGGTAACCATGGTGATGTGCGTGTGCAGCTAAACACTTTGTGTACACACTTACTTTGTAGGCCTCCCAAAGGCCATGTCATCTTCCTGTACAACAAGCCACAAAAGAATCCATGAATTACCTAGTCTCGGACCCAGACCCAATCAACCCCAGCACGGATAGCTTTTACCAAGGATTTCAGGTTGCTTGTCCCAAGAAATTAGCGCATGCATGGAAACTGCCTTTGAACTTGAAGCCTAAGCTAGCTGGGAAGATTTTGAAAATTACTGTGTTCGTTCGAACGATTGTGCGTTCATTTACGACAAGACAGCTACGCCATAAGGTGCACACAGCGCACTCTCTCATCAGTGCGCATGTGCCGAAAATTTGAAATGGATCTTAGACAAGCAACCTGAAATCCTCAGTAGTTTTAGTATATGCTGGATGAAAGGTCTGGGAATGAGACGCTGGATGAAAGGTCTGGGTATGAGACTACCTTGCTCCAGGCCTTCCCACACAGCTCTTGTCACTTGCAGCATGAGAACTGTGTCGGGAGACTGGATTGAGGCTAGGCCAGTCTAGCCGCTAGCCCCTAGGGGCTAGCGGCTAGACTGAGGCTAGGCATGCACTCTATGAACACATGATTCCTAGCGGTGAAGTGGTGACAAGTGTGAGAGGGAGGAGGAGAGGGTGGGTGTGTGGGAGGAGGAGAGGGTGGGTGTGTAGGAGGAGAGGGTGGGTGTGTGGGAGGAGAGTGTGGGTGTGTAGGAGGAGAGGGTGGGTGTGTGGGAGGAGAGGGTGGGTGTGTAGAGGAGAGGATTGGGGCATGTTGGAGCACAAAGCAGTCGAGGACCACATCTCGAGGTCCCACCTAGCGCGGTGCTCCGATTGCTCTACCATTCTCTTGCAATAGTGGTCCTCGCCAAACACCAGCTTGGCTGCCACACATACAGGCAGTGTGGTGAGGCCCACGTCAGGAATGGAACAGAGACATACATTAGGAAGAGGTGGGAACCTCATGGAGACAAAGGAAGATGGTGGGAACAGGTGGAACTCACAGAGACGAAGTAAGGTCCAGCAAAGTCTCGTATGACCCCGGAACTGGTGCATATTCCCATGTGGCCAATGAAGGGGATAATCCACCTGCAGTAGAGAACAGACCACTTTCAGTGTGCAGACAACAATGGTGTCATGCGCTCTTGTACAATGTATCTATTGTTCCACCTGCAGTAGAGTACAGACCACTTTCAGTGTGCAGTGCTGAGGCAACAGCGTATGATGACAATGATGTCATGATGACAATATGACAATGATGACAATGATGTCATGATGACAATGATGTCATGCGTTCTTGTACAATGTATCTATGGTTCCATCTGCAGTAGAGTACAGACCACTTCTAGTGTGAAGTGCTGCGGTAACAGCGTATGATGACAATGGTGTCATGCACTCTCGTATCTGTGGTTGAGCAGTGTGGACGCATTGCAGCTGAGGCCATCATTTTGAGCATACGGACGGGTACACCAACATGGCAGCTATTTCCGTGTTTTGAGATAGCAGCTTCTATGGCAGTCTCGCCAACAAGTATGCCACGTTTCAAACTCTCGATTGATACTGCATATGAGGCCAAGGTATTATGGTACCCCAAGATGGCGGCACAAGCTTTAGTATACGGAAACATGATGGAAGGTCTATAGATAGCAGGCAACCTTCTAGACAAAGGTAATCGTTCGAGTTGGACAGAATTCTTCAAGGGATGCCATTACCTCAGCATCTGTCAACTGAGCTAGCTAATTCACCACTCACGGAGAAAATATGCTCAGATGATGATATACATATGCGATCCCAACTTGTGAGGTATGATTAATTATCATTATGAACTCTTCTCCATCCACCCCTGGCCCTCTTCCCAGTCTCCTTCTCACGTGATCAAAGGGAGAGGTGTCCACACGATGCAGTAGGGGTATCTGTTGCGAGCACTGTCAACCGGCTTGATCGTTAAAGTGGCGCTCTCCATCCTCGATCGTGAGCTCCAAGCCATTTGTTTACGTCCGGGTCCGGGGTGTGGTTCACAAAGGGTTAACGTAGTAATTGTTGCAGTTAACTTCTGCGCATGCGTTGATACACGTGGTCAGGACTTATATATAAGGGTGAGTGTATGACCAGGGTGTATGACCATTTGTGACTGGAGAACACTGTGTCTGTTTTAACCTCGTGGGGCCTGGGAGTGAGGCTGTGTCAGTCTTTGATGTGTTTGTGACATTAAGAATCCATTGGCTGCCTTGGTTCTCATTTGGTAGTCATTTAAAAGACACTGCTCTTTCAAATTGCAATTGATGTTTGTTAGGAAGGCCTCTGTGCTCTGTTGTCAGTGTTTGGGTATGTTGGTCCAGGATGGATGAGTTCAAGAAGGGCTGGTTCTCTGAGCAGAATGGAATGTGGCCGGGGCAGTGTATGTCTCTGCAGGTGGAGGCAGTACTTCACCATGAGAAATCGCAGTACCAGGATATCCTTGTCTTCAAGAGGTGGGGTAGGTGTGAGGGAGGGAGGAGGTAGTGGTGGTTGGGTGGGTCTTTAAGAGGTTAAGTGTATGAAGCTACTGCACCACTGTGACCATTGAGAACTTCAATGTATCAGCGTTGAGGTTGGTCAGGTTGCATGGTGACTGTTTGTCAGGTGCCCCCCACTGTAGTTGTGCCTGAAAGCTTCTAAGGCATAATTGTACTAGCTATAGTATTGTTACCATGTTCAGCATCACCGGCAATGGGACATTTTCGTGCATATCCTTCTCTCCAGCAAGACGTACGGCCATGTCCTGGTACTGGACGGAGTGATCCAGTGTACTGAGAGGGATGAGTTTGCGTACCAGGAGATGATTGCTCACATCCCCCTCTGCTCCCACCCCAACCCCAGATCAGTGAGGCCTGTGTACATGTGTAGAGGTAGATTTCAGTTGCTTATGATCCAGTTTGCAATACTACTGTAAGCGATCAAAAGCTGGATGTGTAGAAGGTCTGGAAACATGGCTATGCATGCAGTTATTGCAGACTAAAATTCCAGGTAACTTGGGCTAGGAAGGAGATATGAAGATGGGATTTGCACCGTTGTGATCAGCATGAATGGAGCATTCCAATGATGTCAGTTTTGCTGTCGGTTGAATTTTGACCCAAATCATGAAAAACCATGGATTATAGCCTTTGGTCGAGAGCGATTTTTGACAAAAATGTCACTGAGATTAAAAATCATATTAAGGACATCATTTGAAAGCTCTTTTTATGCTGACCACAATGGCACAATTCCCAGCTTCATATCTCATTCACATACCCATACCTAGTGCAATGTTCTCTTCCAAGTTTTGGCCCAATTTTAGCAGAAATGTCACCTGATAGAACAGGAGGGTCCCCCCCCCCCCCCCCCCCCCCCCCCCCCCCCCCCCACACACACACACACACACACACACACACACACACTCACACACACTCCCATATCCTCCTCCCCTCTTCCTCAGGTGCTGGTGGTGGGAGGGGGGGATGGGGGTGTGCTGAGAGAGGTGACGAAGCACAAAAGTGTGGAGGAGATCCACATCTGTGAGATTGACGAGGTTTGTGTCTGTCCGTCTGTCCCCTCCAGTTTGTATGTGGTGGTGTGCTCATCATCTGCCGTCTGCTTATTCTGTCAACATAGCGTATAGCACTAGTTGATCTGAAGATTTTGAAGTCCAATTAATCTGCAAAATTCGTCCCGTATGTGAGGTTATACAAGCACCAGAAGATAGTTAGCATTTCTCAATCATCTTTCTGTCACTCTATCCTCCTCCCCTCACATATTATGCTCATAAACACACGGTGATACCCACACATACGTACACGCACTCACGCACACACCGACACCACCCATACACACACACACCAACACACACCCTCCTCCTCCTCCCTCCTCCCCTCCCCCCCCCCCCCCACGCACGCACGCACACACACACACACACACACACACACACACACACACACACACACACACACACACACACACACACACACACACACACACACACACACACACACACACACACATATATACACACAGCAAGTGATTGAGGTGAGCAAGCGCTACCTCCCACAGATGGCCATTGGCTACTCCTCACCAAAGGTCACAGTTCACGTCCAGGACGGGATGGAGTTCATGGCACAATGCCAGGGACAGTTTGACGTCATCATCACTGACTCATCCGACCCCATAGGTGAGAGTTCATAGGTGAGAGTTTGAAGGAATCTGAGGGAAGGCTGCAGGTGTTAGCATTTTGCCATAGACTTAACTGCAACACAATGTTATTTCACAGGTCCTGCAAAATGTCTCTTTGAGGAGCCCTACTTCAAGAAGATGAAGGCCGCACTGAGAGCAGGAGGCATCATCTGTTCCCAGGGTGAGTGGAAGTGCGGTATGATATCGCTGTCAAGCACAGGAATGAAACGAGCGCAACAGTTGGCAGAGGGTTTGTGTGTCCAAACGTATTCTGAAATATAGATTACATCACCAAGGGCTTGACCAGTTAAAATACTGGGTCGAATGCAAGAACTGTTCAGCTGTGTCAGATATTGCCTTTGTAATAGCTGGTATTTCGTGTAACGGAGTCGTCCTTGTGAAGTCCTGAACAGCATATTCAACATGTGATTAAATTATTAATGAGTGGGTGTGGTAAGAAGGTCATGTGACTTAATGCTGGCATGATGAAATTAGCATTGTGTAATATCGCCGTGGTTACAGGGGAGTGCCAGTGGTTGGATCTTCCTCTCATTAAGACGGTGCTGACGGGGTGCCGTTCCCTCTTCCCTGTCGTCAGATATGCCTTCACGACCATTCCCACGTATCCCAGCGGGCAGATCGGGTTTGTGCTGGCCAGTCTGAATGGGGTGAGATTTGTGTGTGTGTGTGTGTGTGTGTGTGTGTGTGTGTGTGTGTGTGTGTGTGTGTGTGTGTGTGTGATCCCTCTGATTGCTTGCTAATATGGAAGCAGAATTAAGGCCTGGGAGATCTGGTTTAACGTTGGGTGTAGACAGACACATGGGGGCGGTGCTGGTACCCCCCCCCCCCCCCCCCCCCCCCCCCCCCCACACACACACACACACACACACACACACTCCTTCATCACAACACACCAGGACACAGTGTTTGAGGACCCTGTGAGGAAGCTGTCGGCGGAGGAAGAGGAAGAGATGGGACTGAAGTACTATGACAGTGACATACACAAGGCAGCCTTCACACTGCCTCGCTTCACAAGGAAGGTGGGCACAGTAGCTGGTTGCCAGTAGCTGGTTGCTACGTGCAACATAACAGGTGATGACCAAAGGTTTTGCAAATATGTTTCCTACTTTCAGGAGCTGGAGTTTTGCAGATGATATTGCCATGGCATCAGACACCAATCAGCACTGCATTGCTCCATGTGTAATTGTATCAGATGTTCTATTTTATGAGCGTAACCAGAAATGTGTTGAGGGGCTTGCTTCACCCGGGACGCATGCATTGGCTGCTGGCTGCTACGAGCAACGTGCAGCCCCATATACAGGCTCTAAATTTTCACTTGGAAATATTTTCCAGGTTAGCTAGGCTGAGGGGACAGAGAAAAAAGAGAAGATACCTCTGGGCGGTTAGTTGAAGTGTGTTTTTGTCTTGCACCGCCGAGACACAGTGCTGGATGTGTAGGTACGTGGTACGTACGTACGACGCTTTTCGCAATGCACCTGCGCAAGTGCATGTAGCATTGGCAGCAGCACTGCTCTTCACTCTTAATAGGGTGTCAAACATATTTATAGCCTGCAAGTACATCCTGAAAAGTGAGTATGGGTTTTGCTTGGCTGCTCATGAATCCACTAATCCACTTACTGGTTGTGTAAATCAGGACAATGAATACTCACTCATCCACACACAGTGTGCTGTACTCAGTCATCCCAAGTGCATACATGTAACTACACACACTCATGAAGCTCTAGCTATAATCATAGCTAGATAGATAATTGCTGAAAGAATTGACCTTGAACAAGATCGGTCCGAGCCATTGTGAATTAAACAGCTGCCATGCCCTCTGCATGATTCTGAGCTGCCGGATACCAAGTCTTGCCGAGACACATCAAGTCTTTTAAAGACTCACTTGTTAAGCGACTATCAGTGAGTTGTTGGCAAAGGCATTTTTGAGGAGGATGCGAATCTGAGACTTGGGAGATGAAATAGATGTTCCTGGAGTGAGGGAATTGTCAGGATCATGTGCCTTGTGACAGTGCTGGTCGCAGCTGTGACTTTTAGCACAACTTTCCTGGAAGATGCATGAGGCTAGCTCTTGTGCATGTGCTGTCTAAAATGGATTTTCACTGTAGTAGATATTTCAACCAACGTCTGCACAAAGTGCATACTGGTATGTAAGTAGCTAGCAAGTGTAGCTGATTCGGTGCACTATAGCATTTCAATCAACCAACGTCTGCACAAAGTGTGTACCGGTGTCATAAAATTTTGGAGACCCCATGAAAATGGGGACCCCAGGTCCTCATTTTCCCTGGTAAAATGGTGACCCCTCACCATTTTCATTTTACATTGCATCAGGTACTCACAGCTCTGTGTAGATGGTTTTTATTCGTCAAATAACATCTCTGCATGCATGTCTGTGAAAGCATTAGTCCATGTATATAGAACGTCATCATCAAAACCTTGCTACATACCCTGATAGCTCCAATGTGCAAGTCGGACAATGCAAGCCCTCCAACAAACAGCCAAATTTATCTGTGCAAAGGTTGCTGATCTCTTCTATGTCGGGAGATCATGAACTTGAATTAAGTCTGACACTGCTTATAGCAGGTAATAAATAGCCACTCACTCACTGGGCCTCCTCAATGTCTTGCAGGCTAGTTATATTAGTGGGCTATATGCTCAATTCTGACTCGGTAACTAGTTATCGATCTCTCTAACTATGACCATTCTAGCAATCAGCTGCTCTGACCAGCTTGTTATTGAAGATCCTCATCAAAGATAATGTCAAGCTATTATTGTGTCTATATAACTGTTATGAGAGGCCTTGCATAGGTCTGAATTCCAAAGTAATATTGTTAGTTCCCATTTTGGGGGTTCCCCTTTTCCCGTGACACCGGCACAAACTACAAGTACCGTAGCTGATCAGTGAACAGCATTTCAATCAACAAAATGAACAATTGTTTTTGTGATCAAAACTGAAACTTCTAGTCCTTGAACAAAAAAACCTAATAGCAACGCTTGACTGGGCCATACAAGACTGATTGCCTGTGCCGCAGTGCCAGTGGAGCACATACAACTGCTGGGGAGTCTACAAGTGCATGGCAGACAGTAACAGACTATCGTTGAGAGCTGGTTTCTACTCCGAAAGAACAGGCACTATCATTGACACACTCACACCTCATACTGTATCAGCTTAGCTACTGTTCTGTGCCAATAATTGTATTGTAGATTGTATTGTAGATTTAACTAAAACTATCTTTTCACTACCACTGCCATCTAAAACTAAAACTATTGTTGGTTGATAACTTGCTCCTAATCTAAACATGCTCTGATATATTGTGTACTGATGGCAAACTCAAAACAAACACACTGACTCTGTATAGTTTGCTAAAACAACACCTTGCTGTTGGCCAGCTCATAGGCTTCTAAATTACCTCCACTGTGGGATGCTCGGAACTTCACCATGGAATTCAAAGGCCCTTGGATTGTCCGTTCGAAGACATCACTTGCTGTCATGTTGATAATTGTAGTTTTTGTGCAGATTTTGTGTGTAGTTATCGGATATGAATACATTAGCTACACCAGGGCCTCCTACCGCAGAATGTACTGGCCTCACTGTGATTTGACTAGAGTAAAGTCATGGAAGGAAAATGTGGTGACCCTTCTTCAGCCTAGAATAGACGCCAACTGCAGTGCTCTGGCAGCAGGTGATGAAAGAGAGTTGAAGGAAGTGGAGGAGAGGCTCAGAACATGGGAAAATGTACAATCTGAAGATGAATTTCTGAAGAGCCTTGACAATTGCTCTCACATAACGGAGGAATATTTCAACAACTTCTACACATCACCTGAAGAGAAGAGCTTCCCTCTGGCGTACACTCTTGTGGTGCACACCAACATGAGGCAGGTTCTGAGATTGCTGAAGGTCATCTATCGACCCCACAACCTTTACTGCATTCACCCAGATGCTAAGCAAGGAAGCAACTTCAGCAAAGGATTTCTATCTATAGCTCGCTGCCTGAAAAATGTTTTTGTTGCCTCAAAATTAGAAAATGTGTCCTATGAGCATCACTCAATCATGGATGCTCAGTTAAACTGCATAGAAGATCTGATGCAGTACGACCATGCCAGGTGGAAGTATGTCATCAACTTGTGTGGTCGAGAGCTACCGCTAATGACTAATAGGAAAATTGTGCAGAGCCTCATGAAACTGAATTCAACATCTGTCATCAAACCACATGAAATGTCAGAACGTGACCTACAACGCTTTGCCTTCAAAATTGCTGTAGACAGTCATGGACATGCGTACTACACACAGATTAAACTGGGCCCTGTTCCATTTGGTATCAAAATTTACAAAGCTATGAATTATATGGCTCTCACCAGACCATTTATAACATTTCTTCTTAACAATGCAACAGCCATTGTGTTCAGAAAGTATCTAGAAGACGTCAGAACTCCAGAGGAACATTTTTTTGGATCCATGTACAAACTATACTTAGAAAACCTTCCTGGTGGTCCCCCTAAAGTCTCTGTAGCCGAAAACATATGGCTGCACAATACAACCTGCAATGGCAGAAATGTGCACAACGTTTGTGTTGTAAGCAGCGGTGACCTGCCACTGGTTTACAGTAAGGGAGTCAATTTGCGTCATCCGGTGTTCTTCTTCAACAAGTACTTTATGGAGATGGATCACGTAGTTATGGACTGCATGGAGCAGAGGCTAGTTGAACTGAACAATTTGGAGTATGCACAGGATTATCTGACGTAGGAGTATAGCGCATGTGTACGTAAAAATGTAAATCGTTGTTTTAACCACAGAGTGGTTTAGCTACCTTGGGTGCAGACATGCAGGCTGGAGACGTGGCTACAGAGGTTTGCATAAAGCTTGCAACAAGTGCTGCTGACAGTGTTGAGCTGGTACAACCTACAAGTATAGCTGATCTCAGTGAACTATAGCATTTCAATCAACCAACGTCTGCACGAAGTGTCTACTGGTAGAATTAAGCTACAAGTAGCTAGCTGATCAGTGAACTAGCGCTTCAATCAACCAACGTCATGCACGAAGTGTGTAGAGTGCAATCATTGACAGTAGCTACTCATACATTTTTACTTTTAGTTACCTAAAACAACACTGGGTTGGATAGCTATAGGTGCAAAATCATTCCCTAGGAATTCAGTGCTCCTAAAATATATTTAGTGGGTGCATGGCTAGTGGAGTGCATGAGCTCGCTGAAAGCAGAGTAATCTCGTACAGGTCATTGCGTGACTATCTTTCCGATAAGAATGCAGTGCTCCTAGTGGGCGGCTATTGAACTTAATTGTTTGTATTGCATGACCTCACTGGAGATATCGAGTAATACGCCCATAAATTATTCTGTAGCAAGTTAGTAGCCTCGTTCCCAGGCCGTCTGCCAGTCGCGCGCGCATCGCATACGTGACCTTTGAACCCTTGTAAGATAGCTACGTGACCTTTGAACCCTTGTCAGATAGCCAGCGATCTGACAAGGGTTCAAAGGTCACTATGCGATGCACGCGCGACTGGCAGACGGCCTGGGAACGAGCCATGCAAGCTATAATTTTGTCTCGGCACCGACATTACATTCATTCCATATGTGCCCCTCTTTGTCCAACATGTGTGTCCTTCTCACCACAACCAAGCAAAACATCACCTCCATTAACCAGCCCAAACAGCCCCACTTTGGTAAAGTAAGTCCAGGCACTGTGTTTTGGTAAACAAAGTCCAAATGACCCCAGTTTGGTGAAGGAAGTCCTCCTCCTGGGGTGGTGAACAAAGTCCAAATGACCCCAGTTTGGTGAAGGAAGTCCTCCCCCTGGGGTGGTGAACAAAGTCCAAACGACCCCAGTTTGGTGAAGGAAGTCGTCCCCCTGGGGTGGTGAACAAAGTCCAAACACCCCAGTTTGGTGAAGGAAGTCCACCCCAGGGGCTTGGTGAACAAAGCCCACCCCAGCGGCTTGGTGAACGAAGTCCATCCCCAGGAGCTTGGTGAATAAATTGCCAAACACAGTGCCTGATACAGACAAGAAACAAAACCACCCATTGTATCAAGGTGTCCACCCCAGCGTCACATCTTCACACACATCCTCACCACTTTATGTTACAACTTGTTTTGCTAGATTGATGTAAAGAGAACTGAGATGATTTGAAAGACCTGCAACAAGAGAACATTTGAAGACCTGCAACAAAAGAACAGTGAAGACTGGAGGACATCCCGATGATGAATTTAGGCTAACAAGTGTTGGTTTATGTTGGTTGCTTGACGCACCCACCCTCGGGTGGTTTGATGAGTCACTGATAGCTCCCGACACTCACCATATGACTGTTACCTAGATCTGAGGGAGGATGTTCTCCTATTGAAGTGTTTGGATTATTCACACCAACATGCTTTCCTCAATTTGAAGTGACACGACCTTTGTACTGTGCACAGTGTACTTTGAACTCTGCATTTAACATTCAATTCTGGAGCACACTGTCATGATATGTGCACCTATGCGATTTAGCTCAGGCTCGCCCCACAATGTCTTGCATTCGTCTAGTTTTGTCTCGGCACCGAAGTGCCGAGACACAGTGCTGGATGCGTAGGTACGTACGTGCGTACGTACGTACGTACGTAGTGCTGCATGCATGCGTGTCAAACGTATTTATAGCCTGCAAGTAGATCTTCAAAATTGATTATGGGTTTGAATGGCTGCTCATGAATCCTCTTACCAAGACTGCTGCTAGCTCTAATACTTAATTCAGGACAATGAATTCAGGACAATGAATTCAGGACAATGAATTCAGGACAATGAATACTCACTGGCCCATCCAGTGTGCTGCACTCAGCCATCCCAAGTGCATACTAAAGCTCACTCAGCTCTAGCTAGCTAGCTAGCTATAGGCCTATAGATAAGTGCTGAAAGAATTGGCCAAGGTGTTGACTACACATCAAGCCCAGACTGCTTTCACCCTTTGGGTGAACATTCCTGACCCACCCCTTGCTCACACAGAACCTCCAAGGATATTGACGCTCACTTGAGCTGAAAGTCTCGTAGCTAACAGGTTTTGCAGTCATAATAAAGGGTTAAGCAGCTGCCATGTCCTCTGCATGATTCTAGCTGATACCAAGTCGTGCCGAGACACATCAAGTCTTTTAAAGACTCACTTGTTACGTTAGTAAACGCCCATAAATTATTGCGGGGGCGTAGCATGTTTAAAAATGGCAGCGAAGAAGGTGGGTAAAGACGTGTTTGTAAGCTACGGTCGAGAGGAGAGCGTGAAGGAGTTTGTGCGTACATTGAAGAAAGACTTGGAAACTGAACAGCTGAGTGTATGGCTGGACGTGGAGGATATTCCGACTGGGACGGAGTGGCCGAAGGAGATCGCGGTCGCCTTGCGTGAGTGCAAAGCGCTGATTGCCGTCGTCACGAGGAGATATGTTTCATCGGACTACTGCAAGAGTGAGCTGTGCGTCGCGCGCGGTAACAAGAAACCCGTTTTCCCTCTCATTCGCGAGGACGGCTGGGATGAATCTGACAACGGCAAGGGTGTGCATTTCATGATCGCCGCTAGCAATTGGGCGATGTTCCGTCCGGTGGATGACTACGGCGAGTCGCTGCAGAGACTGGTAGAGGGCCTGAGAGGAATGGAAGCAGGGACGGAACAAGGTATGGTGGCAAAGTAGGTAGTTGAGGTATGCCGTATGGGAAGGGCCTACACTGCATCGATTCTCTCCTCTTCCGCAGATCCATTGGACTCCCTCACTGGACAGCCACGTTCTCCCAGCACTGAACCACCCAACCAGACGTTGGCCGAACCAACCCCTCCCACTGGTAAATCAGTAGCCATAGATGACAGACACCTGGTGTTGCAACAATTATTGTCGGTGTCCACCTAGCCTTGTTGTACCCAGGTTCTCTCAACCGAGCATTTGTTGCTTGTGGTAGGCTTGTTAGAACACGTCATGTGTACTTGGACAACTGGAGGAGTTGCTCGACCTCTGTGCAGCTGTGGGGTGAAGTGTCACCAATACTGCCTGATGTCGACTGTCACTGTTGTTGCAATTAGTAGCGTGCTCACATTCCTCCTGTTGTCTGAGCAGTTCTCCAGATATCCACCTGGTGTCCAGGTATGCCATTGCACATGACAAACATTAGTACTTCAAGTGACAAACGCTGGGTGAGAACTGGTAAACTACAAGCCAATTAGTCAATAAGGGGAATTCCCTACTGACTCTAACTAGAAGCTGGCTGGCTGTGGGGCCAGCAACTGAGGGGACCCCAACATTGGCACCCATCCCAACATTGGCACCCATCCCAACATTGGCACCCTTGGTCTACTCGGGTCCCAACCTTGGTGTAGCTGGTTTCCTCGTGTTTCAGTTTGCCAGCACGATAACAAGCTCCCTTTTATGGTAACGACTCAACGAGGCTTGTCAAAATTGTTTGGATTGACATTCTTCATTCCCTGCTTCATACTGCATGTTGCTTACATTAGCTAATATGCCATGGAGGAAATGGAGAGCTGAGAAAGCGTTGACCGGAGGCTGATATGCTGAGAGAAGGGGTTGCTTGCCAACAAGAGGCATATGCACTAGCCTCATTCCCAGGCCCCGTCCTGGGAACGAGGCTAGGAGGCTGATATGCTGAGAGAAGGGGTTGCCTGCCAACAGGAGGCATATGCACAGCAGTTTCAATGTCTGGCAGATGTCACCCAGTGACGTGTACAGGTGGCTCCACAGAGGCAGTAAACTAGCACTGGTGTCACCTGCCCGTGTAGTGAAGTTGAAGTCCCTTTTTGGTAGACCAGATTACTTACATGTACTACCTAGAGTTTGTAAAGCTAATTGCTTTGAATGTCAGCATTGATGTTCAATTAGGAGTAGGGTGTATGCATAGCCTCGGTCCCAGGCTCCCTCTCCTTGGGGGAGAACAGATGGCCCGTATTTGAAGGGAGAGCCTGGGATTGAGGCCAGGGATTATCTGTGATTGTTGGCGGCCATGGTAAATTTTTCAAGTATTAATAATGTCCCAGATATCGTTAACTGATAGCCGGTTGTGCAGAGGTAGGCTTCATGAATTATTCAGTACTTTCATGCTGCTGTAAACATGTACTCACTGTATAGGGTTGATCAGGTTCTATGCAGGCAGGTGCTGGATGCAAGCTTTGCAGAGAGAGATTAATCCACAGAAATAATTCTGGGACCAGCTGGGATTCGAACCCAAGACCTTCTGAGTACTAGTCAGACGCTCTTACCGCTAAGCCACTGGGCCCACGGCAGAGGAGCGGAAGCAAGGCTGCATATAACAGCGCAGGCTAGAGGACTTAGCCGACTCCAGCTGTCTTTCTCTCTCTCACGGTTGTTTCTTTTTGGTAGACTAGGTTACTTACTACCTAGTGTTTGTAAAACTAATTGCTGCGAATGTGATAATTCAAGACTGCCATAAAGCAGTTCTGAATACCTGTGATCCACCACTTATTATTCATTGTGAGGGTGGATACCTGTACCCTTATGCAATTACCAATGTCTAACTTCTATACCTCTGTTGGGTTTGTTTAGCGTCTTTGGATGAGCCCAGACCCGAACCAGCAGCACCTGCTAACTCCTGCCCAACAGCCGCCCGTAAGGGTGACACCAACACACTGCCGAAGGAGAAGAAATGTACCATTGGTCTGAATTGCCGCCGATTTGTGACACTCATCCTCAAGCTGAGCAGCATACTCAGTAGGGACCGTGAATCAGATGCGTTAGTGTTGGGCCGCATGAAGCTGGCCCTGGCGACCTTAAAGGGACAAGATGAGTCAGTTGGGGTTGATCCAGTGGTCTACCATGGCACAAAAACCGTGCAGGAGTTTTTCGAGGTCATGTCCACATATTGGAATTGCTATGCGGATCATGATCTCCTCATCATGGTGATTGAGGTGACAGAAAACAAGGAAGCAATCGACGCACTCCACTGTTTTCTCAAGACCAGAGATCCCGGGATGGTTGTTCCCCTGGTCAGGTGTCCAGATGTTCCTTTCCGACCGGCTTGCAGTGGGAATGAACAGGGGAGGAGGTTAGGAACTGCAGCTGAGATTATGAAAGAGGAAAATGGTGAGGGAGTTTCCCCCCAACAAATAGCAGGAAGAAATGCCATAGTATTGGAAGCCAACCAGCGGAAAGTTTGTTCAATATCACAGAAGAAGCCATCCGACATTCCAGAGTCATCCCAGGATGATTTGCCTGCTGAGCAGAAGGAAAAACCTGCTCTCTTGCAGATGGAAGGAAGGAGTGCCCTGATATTGGAAGCCAACCAGAAGAGGGTTTGCTCAATTTCACAAAAGAAAGCCTGCGAGCTTCCAAAGGCATCTCAAGATGAGTTCTGTCCCGAGCAGAAGACAACATCAGAGACTGATCCTTCGCAGCTGGCAGACACCGATACAACAAATTCAACAACTCCAGCCGACACCGCTCAGCAGAATGGCAATGGAGACGAGTTTATGGAAAGCCTGTTAGCCCAAGAAACCATCACAAGGCAGAGATCCTCCTCCTCTGACTTGATCATCAGTCAGCAGCCACAACTGATGCCTCCAGAGCTGGAATTGAGTGAACATTGGCAAAGTCTCCACCACCATCCAGACCGAAGCCATGAGCTCCCTCCCGGCAGAATTCCTCTGGTTGTTGAAGTCGGTCTGGACCACATGACCTGTGGAATGTACGACTGCCTCAAGGACGTGGTTGCGTCCGTCTGCCGGACACCGAGAGCAGCAATGAGTCTACTGGGGGCGTTCAAAGGGTCTTGTATTCTTGTGTGGCATGTGTCAGAGGAGATAGCTGCCGGGATCAAGAGGATTCAGTTGTCGCCGGATGACCAGGAGATGTTGCTGCAGTGTGCGGTTATGAAGATGTCGTGTGGAGAGGATTGCCTGTTTAACATATCTGAAGACGAGTTGGTGAGTGTGTGTGTATGTGTGTGTGGGGGGAGTTGGTGAGTGTGTGTGTGTGTGTGTGTGTGAAGAGTTGGTGAGTGTGTGTGCATGTGTGTGTGTGGGGAGTTGGTGAGTGTGTGGGTGTGAGTGTGTGTATGTCACTGTGTGTGAGGAGTTGGTGAGTGTGCATGTGTGTGCATGTGTGTGTGGGGGGAGTTGGTGAGTGTGAGTGTGGGGGGAGTTGGTGAGTGTGTGAGTGTGAGTGTGGGGGGAGTTGGTGAGTGTGTGAGGGTGAGTGTGTGGGGGGAGTTGGTGAGTGTGTGTGTGTGTGTGAGGAGTTGGTGAGTGTGTGAGTGTGCATGTGTGTGGGGGGGAGTTGGTGTGTGTGTGTGTGGGGGGGGGGAGTTGGTGAGTGTGTGTGTGTGTGTGTGTGTGTGTGAGGAGGAGTTGATGATACTGAGCGTACATGTCTGTTGGTGCTGGAAGTGTACAACCATCCTCCCTAGCTGTGCACAAAGCAGCTAGGCCGATGCTGTGAGCAAGCAGCATATGCATGCGTGAGGAGTTGGTCAGTGTGAGGAGGAGTTGATGATGTTGAGCGGCAGCTAGCTAGGACGATACTTTGAGCAAGCAGCATGCACCCGTGTACTAAAATACCTCAGTGTTCACTGCTAGGCAGTGTGATCAATTTGTCAACTAATCGACGGAGCTAAGGGTGTCACTACATGTTGAGTTGTTGACTTGTTGAGAGGGTCTTAGCATGTACTGATCCTGGTGTGTTTGAACACAGCTGTGTGACTATACTGATCCTGGTGTGTTTGAACACAGCTGTGTGACTATACTGATACTGGTGTGTTTGAACACAGCTGTGTGACTATACTGATACTGGTGTGTTTGAACACAGCTGTGTGACTATACTGATCCTGGTGTGTTTGAACACAGCTGTGTGACTATACTGATACTGGTGTGTTTGAACACAGCTGTGTGACTATACTGATACTGGTGTGTTTGAACACAGCTGTGTGACTATACTGATCCTGGTGTGTTTGAACACAGCTGTGTGACTATACTGATACTGGTGTGTTTGAACACAGCTGTGTGACTATACTGATACTGGTGTGTTTGAACACAGCTGTGTGACTATACTGATACTGGTGTGTTTGAACACAGCTGTGTGACTATACTGATACTGGTGTGTTTGAACACAGCTGTGTGACTATACTGATACTGGTGTGTTTGAACACAGCTGTGTGACTATACTGATACTGGTGTGTTTGAACACAGCTATGTGACTATAATGTGAGGTATATCTTGGAAGCTATTTTCTGCCAATTGTGGCACTTTTTATGAGCGTTGTTGCATGCTGCAAACGGTGGGGTGATGCTTTTGTTGTTGGCCTGGTTCGGGTCCAAAAGGTTGCCAAAAATGGACGAATAAGCCAAAATTGGTATTGGGAATAGACTTGGAAGAGAGCGTTGCACTAGGTATATGAGTGAGATATGAAGCTGGGGGTTGTGCCATTGTGGTCAGCATAAAGGAGCTTTCAAATGATGTGCAGTAAAGTGATTTTTAATTTTGGTCGTATTTTGTCAAAAATCACAGTCGACCAAAGACTATAATCCATGGATTTTGGGTCAAAATTCGACCGACAGCAAAATAGACATCATTTGAAAGCTCATTTCAATCTGATTACAATGGTGCAAATCCCAGCTTCATATCTCCTTCCTAGACAAGGATATCTGGCATATTAGTCTGCATGCCTAGCCTTGTTCCCAGGCCTTCTATACACTGTCATCTTTTATGCATACTGTAAACTGGAGGTGTAGAAGGCCTGCGGGAATGAGGCTGTCCGTGCCCCCAGGACGCTCTCCACAACAAGCTAGTGTACACGTAGCAAACAGAACTCTGACAAGACTTCATCTTTGCTGGCTTCACTGTGTATCCTTGGTGTGCTGATGCAGTACCGAGCAAGGATCTCCCCTCCCACCCCTCCCCTCACCCCCTCTCCCCTCACCCCCTCCCACCCCTCCCCTCACCCCCTCTCCAACCACATGCACACACACATGCGCAGGAAGAGATGGTGGCAAGTGGGGTGATTCCGGAATTGGCAGAAACTGTTTCAGAGGAAGGAGAGGAAATGGTGAGGGGAGACGGATTGAACTTAAGGGGAGAACTTTTACATAGATATTTTCTCCCTCCCTCCCTCCCTCCCTCCCTCCCTCCCTCCCTCCTTCCCTCCCTCCCTCCCTCCCTCCCTCCCTCCCTCCCTCCCTCCCTCCCTCCCTCCTTCTCTCCTTCCCTCCATCCCTCCCTCCCTCCCTCCCTCCCTGAATTACAGGGGCGTGTGCGGGCTATCACAAGTGATGAAGAGTTTGAACGTGAACTGAAGCAAGCAGGGGAGAGTCTAGTGGTGGTGGACTTCACGGCTGACTGGTGAGTGAACATTACGAAGACTGGATGGAGGGGGAGGGAGGGGGGAGGGAAGAGGGAGGGGGGAGGGGGAGTGAGGCAGGGGAGAGTCTAGTGGTGGTGGACTTCACGGCTGACTGGTGAGTGGACATTATGAAGACTGGTGGGGAGGGGAGGGGGAGGGGGGAGGGTGGCAGGGGAGAGGCTAATGGTGGTGGACTTCACACAGCTGACTGGTGAGTTGACATTACGAAGACTGGGGGGAGGGAGGCAGGGGAGAGTCTAGTGATGGTGGACTTCACAGCTAACTGATGAGTATGATGTTACTGTAGTTGCACGTTATTATAGGTGCATATTTCCTTCCTGTAGAGGTATAGTCGCACCCTCCTATATAATAACAAGTGACTGTGGTATGTTCAATCCTCCCAGGTGTGTGTGGTCGGTGCTGATGAACCCAAAGTTTGCTGAACTCAGTGAGCAGTACACGGAGGCCGAGTTCCTCTCGGTCGACACGGAGGAGTGTGAGGTAACCATGACTACGTGCACATGACTGAAGCCACGCCCACATATCTGCTCACAGTGAACAATGTACTCTGCATAACTTTGGGGGAAAAAGTACTATGTTGCTTCTCAGAGTTAATTAGCTAAAGTCCAGAGAATGTCATTTAGATTCCGTAAATATGTGGGTGGCGAATAATGACAAGGTTTCATCAGAGTACTGTACTCCGCTTCTAGGCAGGAAGTATAACCTTTAATTACTAGTTATTCCCTTAACCAAATATCATCTGTGCTGCCTCTTCATCTCTCCACTCCCTGACCCCCCCGTCCCTCCACCCCCTACCTCCGGTCCCGTCTGTCCTCCCCTCCTGCCTCCCCATATCTCCACCCCCTCCTTGTCCTGATGTCCTGATCGCTCCATCCCCTAACCCCTCTTACCTCCCTGTCCCTCCAACCCCTGTCCCTCCACCTCTAACCCCTCCTACTACCTCCCTTTCCCTCCACCCCCTGATCCCTCCTGCTTCCCCCATCCCTCCACTCCGTGACCCCTCCCACCTCCCAATCTCTGACCGCCGTCCCCCTGATCCCTCCTACATGTACCTCCCCATCCCTCCACTCCCTGATCCCTCCTACCTCCCACCGCCATCCCTCTACCTCCTGATCCCTCCCACCTCTCTAGGATACAGCAGCCAAGTACGATGTGGACGCAGTACCAATGTTTGCCTTCTTCAGAATGGGAAAATTGCTTCACAAGGTACTGAATAGGACCCCCTCCCACACACACACACACCGTCTCACACACATACACACACACACACACACACACACACACACACACACACACACACACACACACACACACACACCATCTCACACACATACACACACCTGTCCACACACACACACACACACACACACACACACACATACACACACACCATCTCATACACATACACACACCCGCCCACACACACACCCGCCCACACACACACACACCATCTCACACACATACACACACACCATCTCACACACATACACACACCTGTCCACACACACACACACACACACACACACACACACACACACATACACACACACCATCTCATACACATACACACACCCGCCCACACACACACGCCATCTCACACACATACACGTGTACACGCATGCAGTTCAGCGGTGCTGACCCCGATGAACTGGAGGCTGGACTCAAACATTTCCTGGAGGGCAGTGGAGCCTACTTCCCAGGGAAGGGACGCAGGTAGGGAAACAACACGAATTAGGTGGACAGGGAATTAAGGAGCACTGGACAGTAGACAGGCAGCTGTGCTCATTGCTGACTCAGCGTAGCTGCCCATGCAGTGGCCTCAGGCTTCACCAATGCTGTATCATAGCACTGTTATGCATTGTTCTGTAGTCTCCAGCAGTTGCGATACTCTGCCAGTCTGGTACTCTCCAGCCGTGAATGGAAATACTTTGAAAGTGGTATAGACACTAGTCTTGGTCCCAGACCCAAACCAACCCCATCACGGATCGCTTCCAGTATCACGTGATTCTAGAAGTGATCCACACACTTTCATTATCCAGTCACGTCTGCACTTCTGAATGGAATAGATTCGTAGATGCATAGCCACATGGACACACAGACTGGGAAAGATCTAGATTTGAATATCCGCCACCTATGCCTCTCTTACATACTTAGTTTCCTCCCTTCACCTCCTCCCCACTCTCTCTCTCTCTCTCTCTCTCTCGCACACTCACACAAAACACATGCTCACACACGTATCACATGCACACACACCCACCCACCCACACATGCACACACACACACACACACACACACACACACACACACACACACACACACACACACACTCACACACTACAGTCTGTTACCTAAGGAGGACCCTGACACCAAAGATGTTACCCCAACTGCAGAGAGGGAGGCAACGAGAGGGAGGGGAGAGACAGAGAGGGAGAGAATGAGAAAGGGGGGAGAGACAGGGAGGGAGGGGGAGAGGGAGGAGAGGCACGACCGTGGAGAGGAGGGAGAGAGAGAGGAAGCTGGAGAAGGTGCAAAGGTTGAAGAGAAAGGAGGAGGGAGTGAGGATCAGCCTCCTCCTCCTCCTCCTGTCACCGTAGACCCTTCCCTGCCCACCACCTCAGTGCAGATCAGGCTGGCAGACGGTTCCAGGTATATAATTACCTTTCCCGCAGGATATAACGGGTCTTATATCCTGCTATGGCAGAGATATAACCTATGCGTAGTTAACCCTTAACTAAAAGGGATACTTCTAATTAGTTTTAGGTGCGTGAGGTAACATTGGGTCAGTGTGAACAAGGCCCACATTAATTGTTGAGCTGGCGGACAACGACACTGGTGTTTAAATGATCTGTCCACACCGTAAATCTGGCACGTGATATAACATACGAAACAGTATGGATTGTTAATTGATGGAAGGAGAAATGCGTTAGCATGGAACAAGTCGCAGTAATCAAATGGTAACAAAAGTAAGAAAAGGCTAAACCCAAACCCAAAGCCAGCTAGACCAGGCTAGTGCCAGTGATCCGCTACCATAAACTACCGACAGCTGCTGTGCCATCACTGATTATGGAGTTAGCTGTCATGAAGTAAACTCATGTGCCACCAAGTGACCGGCTGCGTTTGACATCACTGGCCGTATAACAACTGAATCGCTGTCCGTTATATTCTGTTTATTTGCAAGCAAGAAAGTATAACAGTGATCTTAGAAATGCAAGCAGCTCGGAACTAACCAAGTACTACTGTGTCAACTGTCGCTATAGCGCATACTGCTCAATGTAGTGCACTTCCAGGTCGAGGAATATCATTAGAAATTAAGCGCATCTTGCTTATAGGCACATATTTCCTTCCTGTGGAGATATAGGCACACGCACCTAATAACGAATTACTGTGATAGCTACACCTGCATGATCGAGTATGCACCCTAGAGGTCAGAGGTCAGACAGAATGCCTGCATGATTGAGTGTTCACCCTACAGGCCAGTGATTCATGCCTTGCAGACTGACTGTGTATTTCCTGTTTTCTTGTGGTGCACAGGTTGATTGGGAAGTTCAACCATTCGCACACTGTTGGAGACATTCACCGCCTCATCTCAGAGTATCCTTTCATTGCACAGACATGTGGATATTTGTGTGCAGGAACGAACACGTTTTAGGGAAGTTCATCTATATTGGAGTAGTCCTGAGTAGACTCTGCTCAGAAAATGCTTTGAATACTGCTCAAAAACGTGGCCGGTTAGTCTATGCCACAGATGTTTTGCTCCTGCTATGCTTAAAATGTATTGTCACTTCACATGAGTGATGTCTGTACAGTCTGGTGCTCCAATCAGTGTTCAGTCAGTTTGTACCTAGCCTCGTTCCCAGGCCGTGTAGGAACGAGGCTAGTTTGTACCAGGATACAGCCTTTTCCTGACTTACTGCTCGAGGCAGAGCTGTCCATCTGCAAAAGCTTTGAAGATACTATCCCAGCTCTGTTTGTGGCCCCACCCAGTAGAACCCCACCCATATATTATATGGTCAACTTTCACCCTATTATACTGCCATTATGCTCAAAACTCGACTACATAGGCCTGTATGCGTGCAACCAAAAACGACACGGGCCTGGGAACGAGGCTAATTGGTCACTGCCCTTCCCATTGTTGATACAGAGCAGCATTCTCAGTGTATTCATTGATCGATGAGATCGATAGAATTCATCATCTCAGACACAACCGCTGACATGAGGTATGATCTCACAATTAATGTTTTCCACTTGAACTTCCATTAAGTTTAAGTCGGAAACGTATGCCTAAACAAGATAACCAATCCGCTGATCCGTTGATCCACTAGATGGTATGGAATTTCCAAGTTTCTTGGCCGCTGTTTCTCCTTGACCTTTGAACCCTATCAGCTCCCAACCCAGCCTGGTTGCAGCCAGTTATCTTCTCATGACAACCTTCCCAAGAAAGGAACTGACTGATGACACACAGACCCTAGCTGATGCCAACCTCCTCAACGCCGTCATCCATCAGAGGTTGACATAGCTAGCAATACTAGCCTCAGATAGATCCTCCTCTGTGTTGTACACTGCTAGCCTCGTTCCCAGGCCTACCTGGGAACGGGGCTAGTACACTGCTGTGTTCTCCTTTCTATTTCTGTGTGTGCAGATTTATCAGTATCCTCACTGACCAGACAATGCAATAGTAGCTACACAGAATAAAATTATAGTATCAGAAGTTGTTTGTAATTCCCTTGAATTTTTATGCTGTTTGCGCACCCTGGTGCAGGATAGGTGAGTCTGCAGTCCATTAATTAAACTTTAACCTCTGGGAATTCCCATTTCAGCTACATACATAATAATTGGGGTGTTTACTTGTACGTAGGCCGGCATGCACTGCAATCTGTTGCTGACTGGCGCAACTGGTAGCTACATGTGTACATGTGTGCGGGTGGCATTCAAGCCTCCAGAATGAGCTGTCTCTGAATCAAGGTGCATGTCTTCACCATGTTCACTTTCATGATGTCATACTAGAAACAAAAAAATTTCTTACAAAAATTACAAATGATTTAGTGATGGCCACCCCGATCGACTCCCAAAAAAGCAGACAAACAAGGAATGCCATTAACCAGGCTCAGTCCCATCCCATTGAAAAATGTAGAATTTAGGGATTAGTGCGCACAGCAGTTCATTCCAGTTGCTGTTGCTTCATCAATTGCTTTTGTCCTTAGCAGAAGGCTCCACCACTCAACATTTTGCAGTTTGACAAGGTGGTAGCGCCTGCGTTTATAGTCTTCGACACAGGATAGGAGTCCATTTATGTCGCTCAAATTGCGGTCAACTTCACATATACGCGCGCCGTATTCCTAGGCCCCACCCACAAAATAAGCCTGAACGGCTAGCTACTAATGAGTGAGATTTGCTGTAGTATGTAAGCGTGAGATTGTGGATGAATACGTGAGTCTCACGCCCAATGCGTGAGAGTTGGCATGTCTGCAAAATCCACCTAGCTAGAAGCATTAATAACTTGGATAACCTGTGAGGGGTCAGGACGGTCATACATCAATTGGCGTAAAATGGCAAATATTGCAAAGGGAAAATTTTACACCATTCATGCCTTTGTGCATAAAGGTACGCCATGGCTGTCGTTATGTACATAACGACAAAATTTTACGCCATGGGGTTTGGCGTAAAATCCCCTTGTTAAGTGGCGTGACCATGTTTATACAATATCGCGTATACATAAAGGGAGAATTTTACGCCAATGAACTAATGGAATGGGGTTACCCCTAATGGACATAATTGACATGGCTCACCCTATCCTGGTTCATGGTATATACCAACAGCCTAAAATTGTCCCTTTATGTGGCATAAGTTGCTGATACATAAAGGGAAATTTTACGCCAATGATCTAAATGAATGGGGTTACCCCTGATAGACCTAATTGACAGGGCCCACCCCATCCAGGTCATGGTACCAACGGCGTAAAATTGTCCCTGCTGCCGCCCCCCCTTTCGATACCCCCCCGCCTGTACATTTAGTGGGGGAGGCGCGCCGAAATCTGACCAAATTTTTGAGTTCGGCCCTCAAATTCGTCCCTGGGCCCTCTGAAGCTTTTTTGGTCGCTTTTTGGACTGACGAGAGGCCCTACAAGTGCGGAGTGAACTGCTAAATAAGCGGAGTGAACTGCTAAATAAGTCAATATACAAGTCACTGAACCTTCTCTGCTTTCTTCTCTGCTTCCTTACCCTTCTATGCTTTCTTCTCTGCTTCCTTCTCGTTGCGAGCGTAAAACTGGTAGGCTGCCCTTAGACCAGACTCAAGTGCACCCTGAATCCATCCAGCTGCAAATGAGATGGCCTCTCCAGCGAAATAGACGTTATTCCAGGGAAGCATGAGCTTACGGACATGCATAAACTGATCTGGCTTCAGAAGACAGTAGGCTCCCTGTGCAGAGGGGTCGTTGTACCATGGTTGAATAGCCCAAATGTCACGATTAATGTGGTTGCCTGCAGCTGGGTGGATTTTTTTTATCTGGCGGATCGCTTCATCAACAGCTGTTTGGGGTTTAAGTGACCCAAACAAAAGTGCCTCAGACTTCCATGTGTAAATGAGGAGGATCCCCTTGTCACCTTTGATGGCTGGGTCTTTTTCAGGGTTGGTTGGGTAATGTAGCTGGCCAATGGGGAGGGTGGTCCTGCTGAACCCTCCACGAATACCTTCGTTTTCCCAGAATCTTGAATCACACTGAATCATGATCTTGGTGGAGGGCCCATACCAGATGTCAGAAATTGCATCGTAGAAAGCCTCAGGAAGTGGCTGAGTCTGACCCTTGTCATGCTCAAACTCGATCTGTCTGAGGATGTGCACGGGAGTCGTGACAATCACTGCATCAAACTGTTGGTCGAGCTTGTGACAGGTCTCAGCACCGTCACTGGTGGTTTGGTAGCCATGTATAGTCACCTTCTTGCCGTATGTAATCTTGTTAACGGTGAAATCCTTCTGAATCGTCCAATGGTTTTCCGGATCTGAATTCTCATTGGCCTTTTCGAATGCGTGTGGCAGTGTTGACATGCCACCTTCAAAGCGGTGCATGTGTGGTGACCACCAATTCCCCATCGGTTCTCGCAGGTACTGCACCAAGCTTTGGTCTAGCTGCTGAGTGTAGGTGAACTGAGTATAGGCTGTGATGGCCACTTGAGGCCAAGGCAGCAGTTGACAAAGCTTATACACCAGTTCGTCGGTGCAGAATTTTGGGGGAATTTGAGCTTTGATGCCATCGGGGGTACTTGTCAGGAAGCTGCGAAGAGAGAAATGGCTCCAGGCTTTGATCCAACTTTCCCAAGCCTCGACTTGTGCTTTTCGCTTCTCCTTCTTCGGCTGCTTCTTTGCCTCATGCAAGAGTTTACGCAGATGCTCAATGACAATGTCAGTTGATTGTTTGAAGTAGTCCTCTGTAAGTGAGCGTGCAATCAAAAAGTCAGTATAGCTATACAACAACACCTTTGCACAAATTCGTGATCTAAGTACCATTGTGTATGCCTTCTCTGTGTACTCTGGCCTAACTACAATTGTTTCATCTACTGCTCTTGCCAACCATGGCTGTGAGCCACCATGCTTTTAATTGTTCACTGTACAGTAGCTATACAAAAATTGTCCCACCAGTGCTTTTGTTCACTGTAAAATATAGCTACAAACAAAAATGGTCCCACTGCTCAGTGTGGGCCGGTGGCAAACAACTAGCCTCGTTCCCCCCGGTTTTGAGGAGAGAGCCTGGGACCGAGGCTATGGCAACAACTACGAATGAAAGTTGGCAAATAGATTGCACAGTCCCAGGTCTATTATGAAAATGTGGTTTTGCCTTCTAACACACATATGTACAGTCATAAGTCTAGTTCAAGATACTCTTCCTTAGGATCCAAACCTGCAGAGGTTCTGGAATTACACATCAAGTAAACATGTTGGCTATAGCGGAAGTCCAGACGTATTGTGAACACATTACTTGGACATTAGACAATATTGCCTGTATGCTCTCCCATAGTAGGCATTGCTGACTCTTAATCTGGTTCGGACAAAAGCCACTACTGTCCTGCAGGCCAGTATTACCTGCAGTGTTCAGACAAAGCCACTACTGTCCTGCAGGCCAGTGATTATTACCTGCAGTGTTCAGACAAAGCCACTATTGTCCTGCAGGCCAGTGATTATTACCTATAGTTCTCTCACTACTTGCTGGTTCACAAGTATAGCCCCATCAGTGATTCAGACACATTATATATCCTCATTAGCTACGTACCACACAGGAAGGATATATACCTGTATATGTAGATTCTGGACTGGGCAGGCACCTTACTGTAACTGTCAGAGCTGCTGCGTGTCTGCTCACCTGTTCGAATCCAAGGTGGGAACACTTGAAGTTTTGTATTTGACCTTTTCAGTGATTCTGCTGCTTACAGAGGAGTGCCCATAGTGTGCATGGTGTACACAGGAAATAGGGTATACAATATTCAAAGTGAAGTGTTCCTGCCATGGACTTGAATGGTTGAGCAATTGTGGAGCATCTTTGATGATGATGCTGCCTGTCCAGTTTTTCCTGTGCACTCACTACATACCATGTAGCTCATTGCACCCCTCAATTGTGTTCTATACATTCTTACCAATGCCTTCAATCCCTGACTGCTTGATATTTGCATCCCACCCCCTCCAGAGGTTGTCACAATGAGCCTTTGACCAAGCTGTACATGTAGGGGAGGGTTAGAATTATACACGATGCATGTTTAACTCTTTGAACGCGGCAGTGCGCTTGCGTGTTGATGTGGACATCGGTGGTTCGAATCCAGAAAGTGCAACTCTTTTTTTTTTATCTTCCATTTTGGTTTTTCTAACTCATTAATTATTCATAAGTGCATATCCCACGTGCAAAGAGTTAAGGCTCCCAATTTAAAGTGAAGCAGCTATAGACTTGAGCAACCACAGTAGCGATTTAGATGGTCAAAAATGGAGCAAGTCACTTTGAAAGTTATCAATGGATTTCATGTCCACTATCTTGTCTAGAGGGGGTGGTTATATAGGAACCTTACCATATATTGTACCTTTATCGCCAGTTGTCTAGCTATTGATACATACTGATAGCCAACAGTGTTTGCCAAATTTATTGTAAAAATTAATGTTCAGAATGTATCGCAGCACAGTGTTGAGTGGTCCAGACATTAATTTTTTGCACAAGGTGACATATCTTGGCACAACTTGGTATCAGCGCAGAGGATATGGCAGCTTTATGATTGCAACACCCTTCAAGCTTGATGATGCCACTTTTAATCCATGAGGGATAGGTTCTGTGTGAGCACAAAGAGTGGGACAAGGGGAGGTGGGAAGTCATTCACCAGAAGGGTGAAAGCAGCGCTCGAAGATTCTGACTACACTGTTGTTATTGGCATCATAATGACAGCTACCCTGGTGGCAAAGTTGTAATACTGGCTATAATTGTTGATCTAAACTTAGGCATCAATTGCTCGCTTTCACTGTTTGTGGATGTCCGGGTGTCCCATACCCTTTGGATTGTAAAGAGATTTTTGCAAGCTAGCTAGCTATGCCTACATCAAGGTCGAAGAAGGGGGAGAAGGCTGACAAAGCAGACAGGCTGGTTTGTGGCCATATATCAGTTTCAACCGAAAACGCATATCAGATGCCAAATTTATTCGACCTCAGCGAGGAGGACCTGGAGGATCAGGATCTGGTGCCGGTGGTTGGAGACCGGGTGGACGTCCATAAGCTGCTCGTGAATGTGAAGGAGGTAAAGTCTTCTAGTTGTTTGTATAATGCTTAGTTACATATATAAAGTCGTGTTATTTACAGGTGTGAAGACGCCTGTGTTTGCTCAGATATATGGCCTTCTGCCTACCATATTGGTAAAGTGTTTCAATAGCTACCAGTTGTGTGAAGATGCCTGTGTTTTCTGAGAGCCTTCTGCCGCCTGTGTTCGCTCAGAGCCTTCTGCCTAACGTATTAGTAGAGTGTTAGAATACCAGGTGTGTGAAGACGCCTAAATTTGCTCTCTCTCCGGTTAAGTGGGCGCGCGGCAAAGCCGCGCGCGGAGGGCGGAGAGGGTCTAGCAAACATTGCACTTGATTGCATTTCAACTGACCAATCTGATCTCACTGAAGTTCCGCTTTTATTCATGACTCTCATGGTTGTAAACCTAGCCGTCTAAAAGCCTATACTTGAGCTAAACTATAGTCCAACCTGGATGCCTCCAAGGGTACAGAACTCGTCCTCAACTCTGGCTGGCACTTCACCGGTTCACAGGTACAGTTAATTGGCATTCCAGAGAAACATGATCAAGGGCAATGCTTGCTAGACCCTCTCTGCCCGCCTCCATGTGCGGCTTCGCCTTGTGCCCGCTTGACAGGCCGGACGGAGAAGGCTAGCGGCTAGACTGACCTATTACAGGGGCGGCAGCGGCATAAAAGAAGTGGTACGGCTCACTATCGTAGCGCACTGCGGAAGGTGGTGCCCGGAGGGCGGTCTGCGTGTTGGCAGAGGCGCGAAGTGCTGATCTGTCCGCGCGAAGCGCGGAAAATGTTTTTCGCATGTATTTTTAGCGCTGAGGAAGCGCTCTTGTAGCATCAAAATGGCAGTTTTGGGAAAGAAAAGACCTTGGCTGCTGTGGAGTTTCAATGGTAGGCCCACAACTAGGACGAGAAACAGCCGAGTCTGCATATAAGATCAAGCGTAGATTATGCGTGACTGCATTGCACGGATATTATAATCAGGTCGGCTGGAAAAGTGGCCCGGCCAAAGCCGGACCAGCCGGACCGGCGACGCCGCCTCTGTATAACATAAATCCCCCCAAAAGCTGTAGGTATAGACTAGAACACCGACATGTACTCATTGTAATGTATTCTCTTTTTCCCTCTGTTTAGACTTGTGACATCAATAATTTAGATGAGGAAGTGGGCAAATTGAACAGTCCGCTCCATTCCTGGTGTTAACAGGACTGCCGGGGAAGCCGACGGTGCAAATTGTTTGTGAAATTAAGGACAAGCAGGTCCTACCTGCAAGTACAGCAAAATTTGTTAGCAACTTAAATAGGCTTACTTGTTAAGGTTACGGGATACCCAATAACTAATTAGGTAATTAAGTGGGCGTGACTTCCTGTATTCGGCCAATTAAATGGGCGTGACTTCCTGTATGCATGCGCCTAACCAAGGCAGCTGCTGTCCTGCCATAGTGAAGACGTGTTCGTGATGGCCACTGATTTTCGACGTCAAACGTCTTCGCTGCCGTTCAGTGTAGGGTGTGCGCTGTTACCGCGAGTGAAAGTGAGGTACCTGTTGCAGTGCCAGAGACAGCTGAACAGCGATAGTCGGCTCTTTCCGTGAAGTAGTACGTGCTGAAAAGGGGACGGTTTGACCTCTGTGACTTCCACTTTCGACTTCCGTCGATTCTATCTCTCATCGTAGACCTCCCCGGGCTTTCACTATGGTCTCTGTCACCACAATCGGCAAGGTAGGTCTCGATAAAGTACGATTTGTGCTCTGAATGTCCCTTTCTATCTGCGAAATTTGACGTCAAAAAATCTTTGTAACAGAGTCGTACGATAACTGCACGCAGTGCATGTGCCCTAGCGCTTATACCGCTGATCTCCGCAGCATCCAATGGTACATCTCTTGTACTTCATAGTGCGTGAGCCTTGCTTACTAGGGTGAGCCAGAACGAGCTCCACATTAGTTGCAAAACTAGGAAGCCACGCCCACTTAATTAATCAGACGTTAATTACATTTGGGTATCCTGTAACCTTAAGGTGGCGGGCAAGTGATTTTGGAATTAATAATTATGTCATCTAAAATATGTTGTAACCTGCAAGTCCTGCCATGAATGGAAACAAAATGTGGTAATCAAACACTTCATGGTAAGTGCTACTTATATACCAAGCCAGGATGTTCCGAGCAGCAAACAATGGAGACAGCGAATTATTCAGTATTGATGGAATTAATAATTTTTCTGTACGTCTCAGTTTCATTGCACGCAAGCTACTGCTACTGTTCTTTCTCAGGATCAAGACAGGCCCAGTCTGGAGGGGCTACGTTGAGTTTATGTAAGTACGCTTCCGAACTAGCCGGATACGGAGTTAACAGTGTTATCGCGAGGTCAATTTTCCTATTTTTGTACATCTTGCAGGGGGAAACCACGATGAGACGTTCGTTCGACGCCATATGACAACATAGCCCAGTGGATGAGCTGCCTGCGAAGAGCATTTTAGCTAAATACGTTCAGCTGATTTTTGAGACGTACAGAAAAAACAGTGCTGTATTTCGCCGAGATTTGCAGCTGGCGTTGTCACGGTACGAAGTACGTATAACGTAGCGCTCAACTAGACACGCTGTCAATGGATGCCCAACTGCCTTGGAAGAAGAAAGGTGGCACAACATCTTGGATGGCTGCTGCTGGAGCGCTCGAGAGCGGTGATTTGGAACTTGAACCACGCCTCCAATTATTGCGCAGTCACGTGCGCGTATCATTGCTTGCCCGCCACCTTAAAGGCTGGCAGAACCTGCTATCTCAGTACGCATGCATGGGTGTATCTCAGTACACATGCATGGGTGTATCTCAGTACACATGCATGGGTGTATCTCAGTACACATGCATGGGTGTATAAGTGTAAAACACCAAAGAGTTTCGTCATGCCCTGCAGCTTGTGACAGCATGCTTCCAGCACCATAATCAAGCTGCTAACACTCTTTGTGCTAGAGACTTTTGGCTCATGGTCAGTTGGGACATTAACCAGCTCGATGCAGTTCCAGTGAAAACTACGATGGAGGTATTTACTGTGCATATTGACTTAGGTGCACTATGTCGACATCCCAGTATAAAAGAGTAGGGTTATACTCACCACGGATTGGAATCCTGGGGTTGTCGTAGAGCTTCAGGAAGGCTTCGGGCTCGCTGTTCAGAAAGGGTAGCTTCTTGAGGTTGTAGAACTGACCATAGTAGTCCGTGAGAAAATGGGGCGGGTCGTTGTCATCGGGCTTCCCGGGTAGACGCATTGCTCCAGCTGCATATTGGCAATTGAAGTCTCAGATTAGTCACTACATGACAGCTATAATTGGGGCAAGCCTGAGCGAGCCCCACATAGACGCGAATTTTCAATATATGTTTCTATCTGTCGTACGTCGTGCCGTAAATTTTGTGTGTTCTTGCATCATGCGTTATGAGTTCACTTCCTGCTCGAGCTCGAGCCTGACTGTCTAACTGAGACGCGAACTATGAACAGTGTACCTGATCAAGACCTTGTAAGGTTAGCGGGGCGGTGAGTGGCTAAAGCATTTCATGAAGGTGGGGAGAGCGCTTCAAGATATCACTTGTCCTGCGTGCAGAGCACATCAGCAACATGATGGTGTGCAGCATGAATAGCATCACTGTGATGTGCCTGTTATAGACTGCTTCAGCTATATATCGCCAGAGGATGGGAAGTTGACTGGCCTGCACTCGAAACTCACTGTGACCAGTCATGACACAGATCTGGCATCAGCAGAGAACGAGGAAGTCATTCTCAGTGGCAACAACAAAGACCGAGACCACTCCTGGACCTACCTGCCAGACTGCTTCAACGCTGTGCATTTTAAGTATCATAACTTCTTGTGTGATCTGTGTCCTTAAGTTGTGCTATGCTCTCCCATTCTGATGACATGCAAATGCAACAGCTCCATGCACATTTCACCACATGCTCCATGCACATTTCACCACATGCGGCACTGCTCCATGCACATTTCACCACATGCAACTGCTCGCTCAGGCTCGCCGTCCTGCATTCCCCTATAGTTATTATAATTATAGTATAGGCTAGCCTCGTTCCCAGCGAGTAAGCTCTCGCTTGCAGTGCAAATTATAAGGGGGTTGCAGACTACGATCATCACTTACCATCGACGTACAGATTGGAATCAAATTCCCCTTTCTGGTCATACGCCTCGTTGCCCCATTTGCCCCCAATCGTCTTCACCCGTCCGCCGATCCGGTTCTGCATCTCCACTATCTTCACACGGTGCCCGACCCTTGCAAGCTCACGCGCAGCCACGAGGCCGGCCATTCCCGCACCGACAATGACTACGTCCTTAACATTCTTGGTTTGCTGGCACTGAACAGGCATTGCCAAAGCACTTCCTACAGCTGCAGCTACAGACGACTGCGACTTCGACGGCCAATGCTTAATTTCATGACGGTATTCCTCGTACGCGTGCGACAGTCCTCTTTTAGCGATGTCCAACAGCACGTCTCTCAGGAAGTCGCTTTGTTGTAGTCGTCCGGCGGCGTCGACACCCCCGTCAAACGTGCTGCTCACTGACTCGAACCCCTTGTCCGGATAGTTTCCTAGGTCACCCGTCGACCAGTTGGGCTCATCTAGATCTGCGATCTTGTCGTGGCTGAGGTCCATTTCACTCGCTTCCTTTCTCAAGTGACTGGACTGCACGACACGAAATTTGAAGCGATATTTATACAACATACAAGTGCGCGCGCGCGTTCGCCCCCACACTTAGGTAGCTAGTGGTCACAAAGCCAAACGGAAGCTATAGCCAATCCATGGGTAATTAAGTTGCTAACCCTCGAGCTCATGCAGATACCAGTCGCCATTAGTACAATAACACCCCAGACTGCATATGTGCCTGAATTGAAACCACAGTTTGTACTATAGGAAGTTATCATTAGTATTCTTAGCTTCCTCATCTAGCTAGCTATAGCTATTAGCTAGCTACCACCCTGAGTACATGTACAACTCAGTGGTGAATAGGGAACATATACGTTGCCTGAACCACCGGTCTCCTAGGAAGTTAAGGCTAGCTCAGACAGATTCATGCAGCTAGCTATAGCCAGGAGCTTATGGGCTCCTGCTAGTACAACTGCTGCATGCTACCATACCAGGAAACTGGAACACCTAGCTAGCTATTATATAGTGCCTGAACCACAATGCCTGCTGGGAAGTTATAAGGCTAGCTGGTGGTACAGGGGCGTCGGAAGCAAATTAGTGTTGGTGCGGCGATGGTTTGCGCGCGGAGCGCGCGCGAAATTTGTTACGTAACATTAATATATATATATATAAATTTTAATGACAATAGAAGGCCGGGGGACCCATATGTCAAGACTACAGATAAATACATACAAATACACACTTGTTAAAGTTAAAGTTTACGCTTTGCCATAAAACTTTGGTACACAAACACACCTGTGAGCCAAATGATATGAACATTCTTTGAGAGCAAAATAAATATTAGCTTGTCAATAGAGCTCATGTGGGGAAAGGAACTGTTGAGGGATCTGCAGCAGTTAAATAGTTCGTCTCTGTAATGACCTTGCCACAACCGGCAGGTGATCAGAAAATGGGTTTCATCCTCAATTTCGATACAACTTGGACAGAGGCGTTCCTCCAGTGGAGTCGGTTTAGGGAGGGAGTATCGGCCCGTTTCAATCCTTAGTGAGTGGGAACTAGATCGTAGTCTAGCCAGTTGTATACGAATATGTCTTGGGAGGTTGAGGTATGGTTCAAATTCAAGCCTTGTTTTGAACAAACGGTATGTTCTCAATTTTCTGGATGTGGCCAGATCACTTAACCATTGTTGTTGATATTGGTCCCAAAGTCTTTGCGTAAGCTTTTCAATGAATAGGTCATGTGGAATACTGTCTGGGTTGTTCCAGATATGGGAAAACCCTGCTTTGTCGAGCACTGTTTTGACTGTCTGTGCCCACTGACTGGGCTGCTCACAAATATTTAGCTGGTACGCTTATTAATTATTCATGAGCAGTCGCGCACGTATTACGGGGTATAGCTGGGCATTTTACCAGCTGTTGCAGCACGCTGAGCCCAGCCACTCACGCAAAATTGACTTGTGCAACCACAATGAATCCAACCCACTGCATGGTAATTGGGTAATTGGATTCATAAGGGTTCGGTTTGTGGTTCTGCGATCGCGCGACTACGGTACACTATGAATTTTAAATAAGCACTTGGTGAAGCATTGGTCCGGCGGCCGCGGGACCTGCGGGACCGGCTCCGGCGCCCCTGTGGTAGCTACTGGTTGAAGACCTCGGCTAGTAGCTACCACCATGCATGAGTACAATTGGTGAACAGGGAGCACCTAGCTTATATTTAGCTACCCCGTGCGCATGCGCAGCAGGGGTAAAGTGATCGGTTTGTGTACATGTCAGTCTGTCCGTCCAAGCGGTTTGAGCAGTGAAGGCCTTGTTGAAGGCTTATTTCAGGATAGAAGTGTCAGAATTGCCCATCCACTGTTTTGTCCACCCCAACAGAGCTCCTTGCACTTTCCCCATGGGCCAGGTGCCACGCTGCATGCTACATGCACCGTTTGCATGCACAGATTGAATTTCAGCATTTGTTGATGATAACTATATTGCACACACCAACTGCATTCAATTTGTGAGCTGAGTGGATTTAGCTACAGCACACACTGACTATTGGCGACTGTCTACACCATCCACATTGGACTTACAGGGTAGAAATGCCAGCTGTAACTGTCCGTAGGTCAACGCAAATGATCTGTTCGGTGGATTACTTGTGTGAACCTCCATACACTGAGTAGCTAGCTAGCTAAATTGCATTTTGTAACTTTCATTGGCTATTTCATTTCTGGTTGTTTATTAACTTATTTCTGACGTATTTGACAGTCCAGTCCAGTCCAGTTCAGTGAACTTCAGTCCAGTGATCAGTGACACCCTATACCACCCCGTGGCGTAGCTAGGTTTGCAGTGAGGCCATGGCGTTGCCTGAGTAGTACGGTATTGCAACTGGGAAGTAGGTCATGCCCTCCCAGTTTAAATTTCAGAGCAATCATACAGAGAAGACGTTTTCATGAACAATGTGTGGCCAGGAGCACAATCTACAGCAACGGGGGGAAGCTGCCCGGTATGCCCTATTCACAACTTGCATGTGATATGGTTGCAGCTGAGGAAGCATCCTAGCAAACATGGTTCAGGCACTAGCTAGCTATAGTGTAGCTACATAGTACTGTAAATGACATTACTAGTGTTCAGGCACTATAGGTATTCCCTATTGAGCAGTATATCAAATTTGTGGTTCAGGCAGTATATATGGTGAACCCTAGTTGATGTTGAATAGGGAACACCTGTAGTGCCTGAACCAATGTATACTGTATATAGGAAGTTACTAGCTAGCTCACTCAGCTACCATCAGAGTACAACTGGTGAATAGGGAGACCCCTGTACAGCCTGAACCACAATGTTTGCTAGCTAGGAAGTTACTAGCTCACTCAGCTACATGTACCACCAGAGTACAACTGGTGAATAGGGACACCCCTATACAGCCTGAACCACAATGTTTGCTAGCTAGGAAGTTACTAGAGTAAGTGATCAATTATCGGCCGGCATGTATAATCAGACACTCCCACACGGAGACGAAACAATGCAGAAACTCAGGAAATACCACAGAAATGTAGCCGGTGGGCACAGGTTAGCTGGCACTCCAAAAATGGCACCCAACCATCATTTCCTGTTCGTACTAAGTGCAATGCAAGTGACTGTCTGATAATATCAAAGATCAGACAGGGCGCATGTATTTCCAGACACCATTTCCTGTTCCTTCCTTGAAGCAGCTTTCAGCAAAATTCCTGCACCACTGGGAAGGCCTAAGTTCCTTCTGTTCCAGGCCTGATTTTTGTCACCATAATTGCCGGAGTTTGGTCACTGAGGGACGTGGACAAATTTTGACCATGGTCTTTCCCCCTCTAACAAAATAGTGGATTTTGCCTTTTATTAGCTTTAACGTCACCCAATATACAGAAGGCCTATGATATGGGGATCATAGGAATCTACAGGTCCTCAGCAACACACTGGTACAAGTTTAGTGTTCATACGTTGTGTTGTTCCCAAGATAGAGCTGTTTTCCCTATATTTTCCCCACTGAAAACAGTTCCATCTGCTGTTTTCCCTGATTGATTACTCTAGCTCACTCAGCTACCACCAGAGTACAACTGGTGAATAGGGAGACCCCTATACCCCTGACTGTCTGATAATATCAAAGATCAGACAAGGAGCATGTATTTCCAGACACCATTTCCTGTTCCTTCCTTGAAGCAGCTTTCAGCAAAATTCCTGCACCACTGGGAAGGCCTAAGTTCCTTCTGTTCCAGGCCTGATTTTTGTCACCATAACTGCTTTGGTCACTGAGGGACGTGGGCAAATTTTGACCATGGTCTTTCCCCCTCTAACAAAATAGTGGATTTTGCCTTTTATTAGCTTTTACGTCACCCAATATACAGAAGGCCTATGATATGGGGATCATAGGAATCTACTGGTCCTCAGCAACACACTGGTAGCTACAAGTTTAGTGTTCATACGTTGTGTTGTTCCCAAGATAGAGCTGTTTTCCCTATTTTTCCCACTGAAAACAGTTCCATCTCAAGAAAAGCTGTTTTCCCTGATTGAAATAGGGAAAACAGCTCTGCATTGTTTCGTCTCCGTGTGGGAGTGTCTGATTATACATGCCGGCCGATAATTGATCATTTACTCTAGCTCACTCAGCTACCACCAGAGTACAACTGGTGAATAGGGAGACCCCTATACAGCCTGAACCACAATGTTTGCTAGCTAGGAAGTTACTAGCTCACTCAGCTACCACCAGAGTACAACTGGTGATAGGGAGACCCCTATACAGCCTGAACCACAATGTTTGCTAGCTAGGAAGTTAGCTACTAGCTCACTCAGCTACCACCAGAGTACAACTGGTGAATAGGGAGACCCCTATACAGCCTGAACCACAATGTTTACTATAGCTATATAGGAATTTGAAGTTACTGGCTTCCTCAGCTGCCATCATGAGTACAACTTAGCCTCGTTCCCAGGCCTTCTCACCCCAGCATTTGTCGCTTGTACTGCAAGCTGACAAACACTGGGGTGAGAAGGCCTGGGAATGAGCTATGATGGCAGCTGAAGAAGCTATAGTAACTTCCTATATAGTAGACATTGTTGTTCAGGCACTACAGGCAAACCCCATACAAATGAGACCATGAAGGAAGGGCTGAAAGTTATGCTGACGTGACAATCTGTGGACCCATGCAGCTAGACCAGGCTTGTGCGATAGGCATGAGAATATTATGCTACCATATTCAGTTATTTTGCTTTTCTTTTATGCTCCAAATCTGGCCTAATTATGCTTGATAATCATGCTATTATGCTCCCAAATTTTGTAACCACAAAAATATGCAACACACGGCGGTACACAAACAATACATCATTACAACAGAATATTGGTCATTGCTTGTTGTATTGTAGCATAAGCGAGCTCTCAACATAGTCTTGGAGTGCATTGTCTGCTGTCACTCAGACTAGGTACTTCGCTCACTAGGGACACTAGGTCGCTGTCGGCCATTTTGTCCACCGACAACACATGTAAGCTGCGCATGCGCAGTTTTGCTTCCAATACAGCCAAAAACAGGCTATTATGTTCGCATTATGCTTGGTGGTTTTAATGACCTATTTTGCTCAAAATTATGCCGGCATAATATTCTCATGCCTATTGTGCGAGCAATGCACTGCCATAAACATTCTGACTTGCCCTGACTGATGGAGTTAGCTCTCACAAAGTATAAACTCGTGTCACCAATACACTGGTGCTGCATCAGCACGTTGTTGTGTAGATATGAGCCGGTGGATCAGATCATATGCAGATATCATAGTCGCTCATTTGTTAGTATGGGAGCATATTAATTTTGCTGTAGGCGTACATTTGACTCTCATCAAGGGCATATTGAGCCTTTGGCGGCTTGATATGCCAGGGAAGTTGGTCTCATCCAGCCACTCTTTGTTAAGTGTTGAAGTCTTCCAGAAAGTCTGCCATTTTCAATCCTTCAGAGTGAAAAGGCCAGTAACTCGAAATGAAGCACACTTCCTATTTGAGAAACGTCATTAGAAAGTAAGCACATCTCGCTTATTACACATAGCTATTCCTTTTGTGTGGAGATGTAGCTAAACAAACAACTGTGGTATTATTACACCTGCATGATCGAATATTCACCTAGTCTCGGTCCCAGACCCAACCAACCCCAGCACGGATCACTTTTAGTATCGCGCGCGGGGATACTTAAAGCGATACACACGCTGGATAAACGGTCTGGGAACGAGACTAGTATTCACCCTAGAGGCCAGTGATCCATGCCTTGCAGACTGACTGTGTATTTCCTGTTTTCTTGTGTGTGCACAGGTTGATTGGGAAGTTCAACCATTCACATAGCTACCATTGGAGACATTCACCGCCTCATCTCACAGTATCCTTTCATTGCACAGACATGTGGATATTTGTGTGCAGGAATGTACACGTTTCAGATAAGTTTGTCTATTGGATTAGCCTTGAGTGGATTCTGCTCACAAAATGCTATTAAACGTGACCGGTTAGTCAATGCCGTGGATGTTTGCTCCTGTTGCTTAAGAATGTATTCACTTCACATGAGCGATGTCTGTACAGTCTGATGCAGTCTTCAGTCTGTACCAGGATACAGCCTCTGTGCTTGTATACGTAGTAGAGCTGAGCGATATTGAAATATCATATCACAATCAATATATTATATCACGATAACGATAATATCAAGATAATAATTATTACTACCAGTTCTAATCAAGTCAGTTGAGCAAAATTTGAGTGGAACAGTCTTTGCACACTGCCTTATTCATAGTCATGATTATGTATTCACAATCCTGGTAAGTATATTCATGAAGCCACAAACCAAAACACTTTGTAGCGCGGCCTCGTTCCCAGGCCTACCCCGTTTTTTCTGTTCTTCGGTTTCCGTTGACAATAATACATGGAAACTGAAGAACAGAAAAAACGGGGTAGGCCTGGGAACGAGGCTAGCATTAAGAGTGCGGTACATACTAGCCCGAGCGGCGTGCGCTGCCGTGCCTATAGCTTGACACGTGCATATCGCGAATCAGCAGAAATTACTATCGTATTGTATGATAATTATCACGATAATCAAATTATCGATAATATCGCTCAGCCCTAATACGTAGTTCATCCATGCATCCTTTGCCTGACTGACTGCTGGAGGCAGAGCTGTCCATCGATATCTGAAAGCTCTGAAGCTACTACACCAACTCTATTTGTGGCCCCACCCACATCTTGTCATCTTGTCAACTTTCATCCTATAATACTGCCATTACACTCAATACTCCGACTAGCAATGTATGCGTAGCCTCATACCCAGGCCCACACGTGTGGGCCTGGGTATGAGGCTATAATATTATAATGTACAAGTAGCTGAGCTCGCTTCGCTCGCTCAGCTACTTCCCCCTTGTTCGCCTACCGTGCGTAATCGGCGCCGGACAGCTCTCTGAAGAGCTTTCGCTTCAGCTGCTGCTCGCGGGCACGATTGCGGCATCCGCTTCCACTGCTGCTCCCCCTTTGCCTCCGCCTCCAGCTGCTGCTCCCCGATTGCGCCCGCTTCAGCTGCTGCTCGCCGCTTTCACGATCAGCTGCTGCTCCCGATCTCGTCCGCTTCGACTGCTGCTCCCCGATTGCGTCCGCTTCAACTGCTGCTCGCCCGATTGCGTCCGCTTCGACTGCTGCTCCCCGACTGCATACTGGATTCCAGCCCATGCCCCGGGCCCAATGTTCTCGAACATTCTTCACGGAGTTCGAGGTTCTTGTTTATGAAGTTCGTACAGGGTACAGGAAGAAACCAAATAGCTATTAAGCTAATACGTTGGAGGTTACATTCCATAGCTAGCTACATAAAAACAGTAAGGAAAAATAGGTAACTGCAGTAACAGTGCAAATGTTAGCTAAGTGGGTGTGGAGTATAAAAACTGCTGTATATGCCTTTTAAAAGACTGTAGTGTTGCAGACTGAACTATGAATGAAGGGAGTGAATTCCAAGTCCGACATGCACTGGGTATAAATGAATGTAGAAAGTAGTTAGTTCTGGCGTATGGTTCAGTAAATAAATTAAAGTACGAAGGTTGCACGTCACTATAGTCTAGTCCCGCCCCACGAACATCCCACTTCCGTCACTCACAGACACACACACAGACACACAGACACACAGACACGTAAAATCTTAATGTATTGATATGTGTGCAACCAAAAACGACACGGGCCTGGGAACGAGGCTATAATTGGTCACTGCATATGCACCCTTCCCATTGTTGATACAGAGCAGCATTCTCAGTGTATTCATTGATCGATGAGATCGATAGAATTCCAACGTTGGAAACGTACGCTCTAAACATAATAACCAATCCGCTGATCCGTTGATCCACTAGGTGGTATGGAATTTTCTTGGCTGCTGTTTCTCCTTGACCTTTGAACCCTATCAGCTCCCAACCCAGCCTGGCTGCAGCCAGTTATGTTCTCATGACAACCTTCCCAAGAAAGGAACTGACTGACGACACACAGACCCTAGCTGATGCCAACCTCCTCAACGCCATCATCCGACAGAGGTTGACATAGCTAGCACTACTAGCCTCAGATAGATCCTCCTCTGTGTTGTAGCTACACTGCTAGCCTCGTTCCCAGGCCTACCTGGGAGCGAGGCTAGTACACTGCTGTGTTCTCCTTTTCTATTTCTGTGTGTGCAGATTTATCAGTATCCTCACTGACCAGCCATGCAATAGTAGCTACACAGAATGTATGAGAAGTTGTTTGTAATTCCCTTTGAATTTTTATGCTGTTTGCGCACCCTGGTGCAGGATACGGAGAATATGTGCTGGAGTCTGCAGTCCATTAATTAAACTTTAACCTCTGCACTGCAATCTGTTGTTGACATGTGTACATGCGTGCTGGTGGCATTCAAGCCTCCAGAATGAGCTGTCTCTGAATCAAGGTGCATGTCTTCACCATGTTCACTTTCATGATGTCATATAGTACAATTGTATTTATGATGTAGCTACTTAGACCAGCCAATATATATACTAGTTCTAGACTTGAATTACAGGTGTTGGCTCAGTGCTATTATAACTTGTGCATGCTATGAGACCCAGTTGCAGTAATCAGTATTTGACTTGTGGTCAAGAATGAAGTTTACTTGGCTCCTGATCTCCCTCAATATTGCATGGGCTCTGGACTTGCAATTGGAAGCAGAGAATGGTCAGTCAGACTCTTCGGGGACACAGATGTATCGATCAACTGCCTCTGGTGATTTAGCTGTTAACCTGAGGCAGAATGGCTACCTTGTGTGGCAGTTTGTCACCAATACTTCCTGTGGTGTAGTAATATTGGCTGTTTATTACTCTAATGACGGACGCTCAGATAGGATTGAGATACGAGTGGATGAATCAATCATGGGCCAGTTCACTACAACAGCAATTTCACAAGAAGGGAACCAGTGGAACGTATTCAGGAGTTCAGGCGTAGTGGGCAACCCAGTGGCACTGTCTGCAGGCCAACATACACTTAAGCTCATCGTCACAATGGCTGATGCAGTTGGAGTGGAGATAGACAGTGTTACCCTGCGTGGTCCTTGCATTGTTGCCTCATCACCAACCCAGTCTTATGATGCCTCAACAAATAGTCCATCACCAAATACGATTGCAGCTGCTGGTGGTGGTGTCACCGGGCCAACCAGTGATGGCAGACCAACTGATCCAACTGATCTAACACTAGCAGAAAAAATTGGAATATCATTAGGTGTGCTTAGCCTAATAATCAGCACTGTTGGCGGGACTATTGCGGCGTACAAGTGCTACAAAAAGCACTGTGACTGAGTGTGATGGTACATTTCTGTAATGGATGAATTGTTGTGAATGTTGTGTACATATGGATGTTTCGAACACAGGCCATACAACAGGAATTCCTGTGTGTATGTTGTTTATGTCATGCATTCCCATTATCTGTACCAGTGATGCCTGCTTATTACCCCGTGCGCATGCGCAGCAGGGGTAGAGGGATCGGTTTGTCTAGTCTTCCCATCTACGCGTGCCCCCGTCCGGCCAAGCGGTTTGAGCCTTGTTGAAGTCATCCGACAGAGGCTAACATAGCTAGCAGCACTAGCCTACACTGCTGTGTTCTCCTTTTTTATTTCTGTGTGTGCAGATTTATCCTCACTGACCAGCCAATAGTAGCTACACCGAATAAAATTATAGTATCAGAAGTTGTCTGTAATTCCCTTTGAATTTTTATGCTGTTTGCTTGCGCACCCTGGTGCAGGATACTGAGAGTATGTGCTGGAGTCTGCAGTCCATTAATTAAACTTTAACCTCTGGGAATTCCCAGGGGAATTAATTCCCTTCTAGCTGTAATGGTTTTTCAGTTGCTACATACATGGTATTTTACTTACTTGTACGTAGGCCCGTCATGCACTGCGATCTGTTGTTGACTGGCGCAACTGGTAGCTACATGTGTACTAGTCTAGCTGCTAGACCCTCCTCTCCCTTCCGCATTTCCGTTACTTCATTTCCGGGAGGGAGAGGAGGGTCTAGCAGCTAGACTGCATGCGTGCAGGTGGTATTCAAGCTGCATGTTGTCTCCAGAATGAGCCTCTGTCACTGAATCAAGCTGCATGTCTTCACTTTCATGATGTCATATAGGAGCCAATTAACTCTAGACCACAAGTCAAATAATGATTACTGCAACTCAGGGTCTCATAGCGTGCACAAGTTATAATAGCACGGAGCCAACACCTGCATGTAATTCAAGACTAGAACTAGTATATTGGCTGGTCTAAGTATAGCTACTGGTATCCTTATATGGTGTGTGGTATAAACACCATAAATACAATTGTACTGATCTCCCTCAACATTGCATGGGCTCTGGACTTGCAATTGGAAGCAGTGCATGGTCAGTCAGCTAGACTCTTCAGGGACACACTGGACGTATCAATCAACTGCCTCTGGTGGTTTAGCTGTTAACCTGAGGCAGAATGGTTACCTTGTACGGCGGTTTGTCACCAGTGCTTCCTGTGATATAGCTAGTAACATTGGCTGTTTGTTACCCAAATTATGGTTACTCAGACAGGATTGAAATACGAGTGGATGAATCAATCACTGGCCAGTTCACTACAACAGGAATTTCACAAGAAGGAAACCAGTGGAACGTGTTCAGGAGTTCAGGCGTAGTGGGCAACCCAGTGGCACTGTCTGCAGGCCAACATATTATACACTCTTTTTTTCTATTTGAAACAAATTTCAACAGGCCAACAAGAAAATAGCTAAATAGAAAATCTTGAGACCATACTATATGAATAATAGCAAGGCGACAACGACAGTAGACTAGAACAACAACAAAAAACAAAGGTGGGGAATCTATAACTGCATGATCAAATGTTTGAAAGTCGCCAAAGAGGTCATTCCTGATATGTCAAAGGGGAGTTCGTTCCAGCGAGCGCTAGCTGACAGGAAAAAGGACTGCTTGAAAGAGTTGGAGTTGCTTGTAACGATGGTCAGTTGATTTTTGTTCGAGGCTCTGCTGACATAAGGAGTTGACCTGATAGACAATGGGCATGAAGGAAGCAACACACTCCCATGGAGTGCTGAATAGTATAATACCTGAACCATATCTGTTATAGGAAGTTACCAGCTTCCTCGGAGTGGTCCTATGACCCCTTTCTTGGCATTTTTGTTGCCATGGTTTTCGTGTTGAAGATCAAACTAAGTCAGTCAGTTTCAAGCCAAGTTAGTGAGGCAGCTAGTAACTTCCTGTATAGCCAAGAGTGCATGATGGCATCATTGTCATTGCGGAATGAGATGATGTCATCATTGTCATTGCGGAATGAGATGATGTCATCATGCACTCTTGCATGATGACATCATTGTCATTGCGGAATGACGATGATGTCATCATGCACTCTTGCATGTATAACTAAGCAGCGGTGTGTGGTTCAGGCACCATATAGACCCCTTTCTGAATGGCCTTTATTGGAGGTCAAAATAGAAGTTGAATCAAGAGACTCACTCTAGATCTTCAATAGCTGTTGACAGTAGTAGCTGCCACCATGAGTATAACCATCACCAATTACCAGCGCCTGGGAACGAGCTATGTGCTAGCGTTGTGAACTTACTTACAGATTACTTGGAGCCATTGCAAGCACATGACCTACACAACTGCCATCGAGCTCTCTGATCTGATGAAGGGTGAATGCCCCACCCCCTCGTCCGCGCAGGCAACAATTAACACTGATCACAACAGCAACATCACAAACGCATGTAATAGTGGAAACAGAATGAAGCATCAAAGCCTGCTCAGTGCCCAGCGGAAGGTCCATGTCCATCAAGAGAGACTGAATCTCATCAAATACTCCATCGATATCACCAAATTTGATTGCAGCTGCTGGCGGTGGTATTTTACTGGGCCAACCAGTGATGGCAGTGCTGGACCAACCAGTGATGGCAGTGCTGGACCAACCAGTGATGGCAGTGCAGGGCCAACCAGTGATGGCAGTGCTGGACCAACCAGTGGTGGCAGTGCTGGACCAACTGATCTATATAAAGCTATGATGTCATCATGTGCTCTTGAACGCTATAGTGGAATATCCCTTGCATGGTGTGCTTAGCCTACTAATTGCAAGTGCCTGGCTCCTAATAATTGCAGTGCAGTGCCTGGCTCCTAATAATTGCAGTGCAGTGCCTGGCTCCTAATAATTGCAGTGCCTGGCTCCTAATAATTGCAGTGCCTGGCTCCTAATAATTGCAGTGCCTGGCTCCTAATAATTGCAGTGCCTGGCTCCTAATAATTGCAGTGCCTGGTTGTTGTGGTGAATGATGCATAATTATGCATGTTTCCTGTTGAAATTTGGTACCATGACCAACCGTTGTCAACAATTGTATTCCTCTATGTAATCTGATGCCCTAGTCTGTATATTGTAACTATAGGTCATAATATTATGTGCATGTTCTCTAGGAGACTTGGGCCTGGGAAGTCTGTAAACACTGACTGACCTTCTTTGCACAAAAAAAACTCCCGCAACATCAGCCTAGCACGCACTCATTGTAAAGCTATATACAGCAAGCGAATGTCTATTAAACATAATATACCTCCTCCCATAATTATGACTGCACACAACACGAGTAATAGCTACCAGTCTATAGTGAAGGCTATAACCTTCACAGAGACCACTGACTTTTACAGCTTTGTAAGCTGTCAAATTGTGTGTACACCACTCCATCCTAATCTCTGTTGTCGTGGAAGCGAGCTTGACTATATATAGTGCCACAACTGAATAGGATCAATCTAATCAAGTGACCAATATAAGACTCTTCAACCAAGCCATGTTTACATCAATCGCCAATGCTTGGCCTGCACTTGCTAGATGCATGAACCTGTTACCGACGTGCATAGTCAAACGAGACTCAGCAGCAAGAGGCAGTATTTCCAGGCTGATCATTAAATTTTATTGCTATAGGTAAATCTTGTTAGAGAGTAGCTACAAGGTCAGTCCAGTAAGTCAGTCCAGTCCGTCACCGGTAAGAACTCCCAAGATGTTGAGAGATATAGCCATTAACACCTCTCAATTCAGCCCATTACACTAGCTATAGCTTCTAGAGTGTACTCATGTATGTTATGTAATCCTTGTATGCATGCAAGTGTGTCCTGGTCTCCATCCCTGTGATTCACGTTTTATTAATCTGAGTGAATATCACTGCGATTAAGGTCAACTTCCACAATTCTTCAAACTCAATGAGTTGGCAGATGCCTATAGAACTGGTTACAGTAATGCATGCAAGCCATGCATGATTAATATTGTACTGTACAGCTAGTCAATCAAGCAAATTTAAAACAAAAATTCAAAACAAGTATAGCTAGCTAATTTTGCTGTTTCCATGCATAGCTACATGCAGAAACAGCATAACTAATGAAAATCCTGTGCAAAAGAATGACTCTAGCAAATGTAAGCAGCTTTATGGTACTGTGCACAAACTAGAAGAGCAGGCGTTAACACAAGACCTACATATTTAAAGGTTAACATCTCATACTTCAAATGAAGGCTACAAAAGGTATTCTCTGTTGTTTATAGTCAACAGTCTAAGGGTTTGCACGAATAAGCAGAGCTAACTGTTAAGCAAGGCAATGTTCATCCGCTTCCTGCTCGTTGCGAGCGTAAAACTGGTAGGCTGCCCTTAGACCAGACTCAAGCGCACCCTGAATCCATCCAGCTGCAAAAGAGATCGCCTCTCCAGCGAAATAGACGTTTTCCCAAGGATACATGAGCCAACGTACATTCATAAACTGATCGGGCTTCAGAAGACAGTAGGCTCCCTGTGCAGATGGTTCGTTGTACCATGGTTCGACAGCCCAAACGTAATCATACTCTGTTGCCATCTCGGGGTGAATTTCAGTTATCTGGCGGATGGTTTCATCAACAGCTGCTTGGGGGTCAAGTGACCCAAACAAGAGTGCCTCAGACTTCCATGTGTAAACAAGGAGGATCCCCTCTGTGAAGCTGTTTATTGGGTCCCGGGTCGGGTAATGGAGCTGGCCAATGGGGAGGGTGGTCCTGCTGAACCCTCCTGTAATATTATATTTCTCCCAGAATCTCGTCTTACACTGAAGCATGATCTTGGTGGAGGGCCCATACCAGATGTCAGTAATTGCATTGTAGAACTCATGGGGAAGTGGTGGAGTTGTGGTGTTTGCAGCAGGCTCAAACATGATTTGCCTGAGGATGTGCACAGGCGTTGTGACAATCACTGCATCCCATCCATGTATGGGGAAGAGAGGTGTGAAAGGGCTGGGGTGGGTTTGGTAACCATCCAAATGCACCTTCTGTGTTTCTGAATTGTATGTAATGGTATTAACGATGTAATTCTTCACAATTTCCCACCGTTGATCCATTGCAATATTGTTTTCCTTCTCAAATGCCAGAGGCAGTTCTGACATGCCACCTAAAAAGCGGTGCATGTGTGGAGTCCACCAATCCCCCAATGGTTCTCGTAGGTACTGCACCAAGCTTTGGTCAAGCTGCTGCGTGTAGGTAAACTGCGAGTAGGCTGTGATGGCTGCTTGCGGCCATGGTAGCAGGTATCCAAGCTGATTCAACTGTGGAGTGCGGGAGTCATGAGGAATCTGAGTCAGGATGCTATCCAGTGTACTTCTCAGGAAGCTGCTAAGTGAGAAGTGGCCCCAGGTGTCGATCCAGTGTTCCCAAATACGCACTTGTTCATTTTGGTCCTTCACCCCAGCCAAGCGAATACGCAGTTGGTTGATCACAACTTCAATCGAGTGATTGAAATAGTCAGCTGTGAGTGCAATCAAAAGAAAAAAATCAGCACAACAGTATGTATGCCCCCCCTCCCGCCCACTTAAAAAGTGCCTTAAGCTTAACTGCAATTTATTTTTATCTACTGCTCTCGTCAACCATTGCTGCATGCATGCATTAATTATATATAGCCACCATTGCTCTGCATGAGGCATGTTTTTAGATGATATAGGGCATTCATGAGTATCATAACATGTAGCCTGGCCGAGTAGCTAGCAAACTACAGAAGGCAACAAAACATTTTGTTGTGCCATCCTTGTTTATAAAGTGTGGTCACTTTTCTGCTATTGGGTTGAACACATCGGACAATTTTTGTTTGCATACCGTACACTGAACAAAACCACTACAATGCATGATGGCTGGCTAGCTATAGCTAGCTAAAAAAAAGACAATGACTATGTTCTTCGGATTGGTGGTTCAAGGAGTGAGCCATCCCCAGCCAATGTTTGTACGCGTGCGCCAGCCCATATTGAGCGATGTCCAACAGCACCGGTTTCAGGAAGTCGCTTTGCTGTATTGGTCCGGCCTCGTCAATTGTGTCAGCATCGTCGCCGCATGCCCAGTAAGCCAGCCATCTTGCATTGCATTGATTTTGTTCAGTGTACAGTATACAAACAAAAATTGTCCCATGTGTTCAACCCAATATGACCACACTTCATAAACAAGGATGGCACAACAAAATGTTTTGTTGCCTTCTGTAGTTTCCTACCTACTCGGCCAGGCTACATGTTATGATACTCACAAATGCCCTATATCATTTAAAAACATGCCTCACGCAGAGCAATGTTGGCTATATAGTATACTGAAAAACGGTGTAGTTGTTTTGATTGCTTGGTGATTACTACAGTTGCACCATGTTTGAACATGCAGGAGCCACATTGTTTGCATTTCAGTAGCATCCTACATGTGTCCCACTGGCTGCTACAAGGAGTCCCACTGCATGGTTGAGGAAAGGAAGCTGATATCACTGTACACAAGGTGTCCCACTGGCCGCTCTGCATTCCAAACGTAATTAGTGGGGGAAGATGTGTACATGGAGTCCCTCCCACCGGTTGAGGAAAGCAAGCTGATATCACTGTGCACAAGATTGATTGCTTGGTGGTTACTACAGTTGCACCATGTTTGAACATGCAGGAACCAAGTTGTCTGCATTTCAGTAGCATCCTACATAGAATGGCCATTCCAGTAGTATCCTGGTTTATGTAGGTACTACTGGAATGCTCAGATTATGTAGGATGCTATCATCCTCCACGTTCTAATAGTATTTCCTCCTGCATGTCCAAACCCACTTACTGCACCTTCACCTCACACATTTAAGTTAAATATTGCACCTTTGTTCTTGTAGTTAGTTAGTTAGTTAGGGTACATACCTGTATTAGCCTAGAAGGCTATTATGTATCCTTTGCATTGGCATGAATTATTATAGAAAAAAAACACAAAAAAAACACGGTGCAGCTATAGTAACCACCATGCAGTCAAAGTAACTACTTTGTATTTGCAGTGATAAATTATATTAAATATATATGTAGCTGTAGCAATTGATATACCATGCAAATTAAATTTTGTGCACACATCTGCTATATACAAACCCTGGACAAAATCCGGTGCCGAGAACACTCATTTACCATATGCAGCAAGAATGTGTGAATGATGATGAAATCAATTCAATGTTGCGAATTTGTGAAGCATTTTATTGAAATATGTCAGAGAAATTAGCACAATCAAGTGATGTGAATGCGAGTGTCAAGTGGCATAGTAGTAGCTAGCAATTGCTGACTCTTAATTGGGTTCGGACAAAGCCACTATTGTCCTGCAGGCCAGTGATTATTATTCGGACAAAGTCACTATTGTTTTGCAGGCCAATGATTACTACCTGCACTATTCAGACAAAGCCACTATTGTCCTACAGGCCAGTAATTATTGCCTATAGTATTTGGACAAAGCCACTATTGTCCTACAGGCCAGTGATTATTGCCAATAGTATTTGAACAAAGCCACAATTGTCCTGCAGGCCAGTGATTATTACCTACACAAGTATAGCCCCATCAGTGGTCTGTTTATGGTTACTGCTCGTTGTTACCAACTACCGTATTTATGCTAATAAAACGGTACATCTGATCTAGCGGTAGAAATCGGAATTTCCACTAATCCAATTAAGCGGTAGCTCAGGGCACTAATTATTTTCTGTGATTCCAATGTACCAGATACAAGGAAATGTACTTATCAAAACAAACATGAGTTCCAAGTACACATTTACAAAATACATTATTCATAGTCAGTCTGATTCTGTCGAAATGCACGAAATTCAGCGTGTGGCATGACGCCCATTTCTTGGAATTACTATTACTACAGCCACACAGCCAAAATGTAGCATGTGGCATGGCATCCATTTCCTGGAATAGTGTATACACTCAACCGTCACAAACGCCGAATGCCAGCGCGTGGCATCCATGGCAGTTGATGTCCATGTTCCTGGAATAACAGTCACAAAACGCTCAAGATGCAGAGCATGGCAGTGATGGCATGGCAGTAGACGCCCATGCAATAGTGCAGCCACAACAGTCACAAACGCTCGAAATGCAGTAGTAGTACGTAGCTATAGCATGGCAGTTCAATGCCAATAACAACGGTTACAAACCGGATTTCTCTCCAAACGCAGCGCGACAATTTCTATCTATTACAACGGTCCATCCAATCTAGCGATACAAATTCATTTCCTGGAATTTCTATGATTCCAATCCTACGGTATAGCGTAGTGATTATTATTTTTCATACCATTTTATTAGCCGGTGAGACTCTTTGTGTTCCTTGTATAGTCTTGTTCTATATACTCTTACCAATGCTGTTGATTGGGGGATCTTTGTATTTGGCTCCAGTTGCTTTAATTCTGTCATCCCACCCCGGCCAGTATGTGTTGTAATCCTCTTCTGCAAAGTCTGTGGGGGAGGATCATTAGATGATACATGCTTCAAGGCTCCCAACAGGCAGTGGCATAGCCAGGATGTACAATTGCTTGGGCACTCGTTTTGTGGCGCGCAAAATTTTTAGTGCACATGCGTAGCTAAGGGGAACTGGGGGCATGTCCCCCAGGAAAAGTTTCCAATTTTCCACCTTCTGAGGTGCTTCTGATCAGTGCATCAGAGGCTTAGTTCTCTTAATTCAATTGAGAAGACAGCAAGGTCAGTGAGTGTCTGCTCAGACAATGTAGAGCGCTAGTATGTTTTTACTCTACTTTTTGCTCAAACACTGCCCGGGCCTGGGTTCGCTACACCATTGCCAGCAGGTCAATTGAAGGTCCATCATATAAGAGAACAAGACACAAGAATAACAGGGACACTCAACCATGTGCATGTATGCATGCATGCAGTGAGGCCCTCAGTAGAATGCATTACCGTAGGCGCTCTAATTATGCGTCCTTTCTAATTCTGCGTCAAAATTAAATGTCTCAAACCAATAATGCATCGCACTCCGGGGACTGATTTGCGTAACGCGATTATCATGGTAGCTAGCTCGAAGCGCACACAGTACATTTGAATGGCGAAGAGGGCTCATCACATCACTGTCTATGAACGTTGATGTATAAAGACACAGTTGCGATATGGCTGGGACAGGTACGAGAAAGCAACTCACTTATGTATTCTGTGCCCCACATGGATAATACACACTAAGTCTTACGGACGCCCCATGTAGGAGAAAAGGCAGCGACAGTCCGAAAACCGGGAACAAACACAACCGCTATGCAATAGCCTTGTCTACACTCGTCTGACTTCAGTAACTAGCGAGGTGTTTTCTAATAATGCATCGAAGTTTGGCTGACCAAAATTCTATTGCATTTCAAAAATAATAATTTTTTGAGCGACGCATAATTAGAGCGCCTACGACCTGCAACATACCCTGTGCGCAGTTATGCTTATTAAGCAGCTGAAAGGGATGCAATCGGGGAGCAGCAGCTGAAGTGGACGCAATCCGGGAGCAGTAGCTTAAGCGGACGCGATCGGGGAGCAGCAGCTGAAGCGGACGTGATCGGGGAGCAGCGGACGCAATTGGGGAGCAGTACAGTAGCTTAAGCGGACGCAATCGGGGAGCAGTAGCTTAAGTGGACGCGATCGGGGAGCAGCAGCTGAAGTGGACGGGATTGGGGAGCAGCATGAGGCTGAAGCAGACCCAGTTGGGGACTCGGGGAGCGCAGCAGCTCTGTGCAGAGAGCTGCCCGACAAGCGCCAGATTGCTCACTTTGGCAAATAAGCGAGCGAAGCGAGTTCAGCTACTAGCAAAGCTACTGTAGCGATACATCTCAGTAAAGAAATCGCACAGTAGTTACCAGCTCACCCTTAATTTTGATCTTTTCCTTGTTGTGAAACTTCAGGAAGGCATCGTCATCGGTGTTCAGAAATGCACCTTTCTTGAGTCCAAAGATATGACCATAGTAATCAGTGAGGAAATGGATTGTATTGTTGGTTGGGGTGTCCTCGGTGCTTGGTAGTCGCATTGCTCCAGCTGCAGAAAATATCATAGGAAATTAACTTTCACAGATTAGTGTTACATGATTGTAGTATAATAGCCTTGTTCCCAGGCCTCCAATTCCAAGCTAGTAAACTCGCGTTTTTATTATTTTTACAACGATTATGAAGTGTGTGGCATAATACATAATACAAGCAGATGGTGGTAAAAGCTGTTCCATAGGCCTAGGGCGATTGTATGCGGGGGGAAATGAGGATAGGTTACGGGATACTTGTGCGCGCGCCGTGCGAAATGTAAAAAATCTCTGGTACGAAGAGCGTGAGCAACTTGATTCTGGCGGTGGAGGTGCGCTGTCACAAGGTGCAGGGCATGACGGAAGCTTTTACTACGGTGGCCTGTTAGGGCCCTTCCAATCCTCACATTTCTTACTTCGAAAGTTGCTCACTTCGAAAGTTGCTCACTTCGAAAGTTGCTCACTTCGAAATTTCACATTTCCGCTTCGAGAATCTCCTATCGATATTTCCATGCGGCCGCATGCGCCCGTGTAATTTATGACCTTTGACTTCACTGCACTGTATTGCCAACAAGGACTCGTCAGAGATTGTAGTGGTGAGATTCGAACGCAAGTTCTAGATGCCCTCTGGTGAATGGGAAGATAGGGTGAGGAAGAGCACATGTAGAAGAAGTAGGTACCAAGTTCTGATTCCGTGGAATGGTTTTCTTTTCCAATTCCCGATGGGTCACATCTTTGAGCATACATAGATAGGAACTGAGAAATAGTCACTGATAGATAGATAGATAGATAAAATTTTACATAGACACATTTTGCACTGAGAACAGATGCCATACCGTTGCGGGACGTCTCACCAATCAAAGATATTATACATTCCCATGGGACATGACTTTCAATGAGACCCTATGTTGGTGACGAAGGATGCAAGCTGTTCAAGATTGATAATCCTGCTTCCTTCAGGGGCTGGTGCTGCTGCCAGGACTGGATGCTCTCCTGTTGAGCGGCTCTTTGGTTGTCGTTGTTGTTTGATGAATTTTCCCCTACTCACATGTGGGTCGTAGCACTCCCTATCCTTCTGCAGGACAGATCCAGCTTTTTTTTTTATATGTATGTCTGACAAGTAGCTTTGTGGGGCTGGACTGTGAAGTTCACTCACCTAGCTGCCCCGCGGCAATAATCATTTGTGATTGCACGCGCGTATATAACAGTGATTTTTTCTAACCAAAAATAAAATTCAGTAGCCATATACTTCACCCGGCTTATCCACCAAAATACTGAAAAATGGACAGGGCAGGGCCTGAGTTATATAATGTAACCGCTAAACGTTCTCCAAAAAAGTTTGCGTGTCGAGAGTAGCATGGAATGTGAAACACTACGGTATTTTTCCAGTTGTTTGCTGTGTTCGAAAAAACCGAAAGAGATTTGCCAAAAAAGAACTTGGTCTGTCACTATTCTTAAGAGTATTCGGAGATCGTGCTGTTTTAGACTCGCGGGTTCTTGGTGAGGCAGTGTTTGGTTAGAAAACTATGCACGCTTTGATCGCTAGTATAGCGTTGTCACGCAAGCTGCGCAAGGTGATCCATCATCGTTTTGTGTTGTGTGAGTTCGTGTGGCAGTTCTCTATTCATGTTCCAGGTTTTGTGGCTATAGTCTAATGCATGCAGCCGGCGTTGAGTTGTTGAGTCTGGACGGTTAACCACGCCCCTTCCGGTATCCCGCCACCTTAAAGGCGTCCTCCTATCATTACGACAACTATATAGCATTTCTAATACTAAAAAATGCTTACCATCGACGTACAATCCAGCCTTAAACGTCCCATTTTGGTGATGCGTCCTGTTGGGTCCCCCACCGTCACCGCTAATCGTCTTCACCCGTCCGCCAATCCGATCCTGCATTTCCACTATTGTCACATTGTGGCCAACCTTTACAAGTTCACGCGCAGCTACGAGGCCGGCCATTCCCGCTCCGACAATGACTATGTTCTTCGGATTGGTGGTTTGCTCAGGTTCAAGGAGTGAGCCATCCCCCGGCCAATGTTTAAATTTCTTGTACGCGTGCGCCAGTCCATTTTGAGCGATGTCCAACAGCACCGGTTTCAGGAAGTCGCTTTGCTGTATTGGTCCGGCCTCGTCAATTGTGTCAGCATCGTCGCCGCATTCCCACTTTCCTAGGGCACCGGTCTGCCAGTTGGGCTCATCTGCGATCTGGCTGTGGCTGATGTCCGCGTGTACTGCCATTACTAGAGCTAGCAGAGCCAGAACTAGCGCTACTACATGTAGCTTGCGACGAAAGCGTTGTTGATACATTGGGCGTTCCGTGCGCGTAGCTACTTCGTGAATTACACGGTCTCGTATCTGGAGTCAGTCCACTGATGAAAATGAAAACCCTTCTGGAGTAAATTTTTAGTACTCGCAAGTGACTGCACTGCTCAACACGGACTTCGAAGTGAAATTTAACAAGTGCGTACGCCCCCACACTATGTACCTTATAGCGGGAAATTTTTGCGGGTCCAAATTTTTCGCGCCAATCTTCCTAAATCCGTTCTTACAAAGTTTTTGCGATTTTTTAATTTCGCTACGAAAGGTCATGCGCATGCGTGGAGAGGACGAAGAGGTGACCATGCCTCTGTTTTCTGCTCGCTCTCGGGAATGTGTGTGTGTGTTTATGTGTGTACATTGTGTACTTGTATTGTGTGTGTGTATGTGTAGCGTTCCCCTAATTGGGGTTATTCGATGAACTTGACTTGAAGAGCTCTCGCTAAGCTGGTTAACTGTGTCAACAGTGTCCTATTAGTGTTTCCTCCTTGGCGTCAGTTACTTTCCGCGACACCCACTTAGCTAGCCCCTCCCTCAGGTGTGAACTTTCGGCACTGTAAGTGTACTTTTTACCGCTTCCGCTTCCAGGAGTACAGTTACTACTAGTTTTTATTATCTATGGTTGTGAATACCATTGGTATAAGCTTATATCGATGTGGGTGTAGTGTGTGCTTGGCTGGTGTACCTAGCTAGTTCTATCCTTAAACACTACCCTATATATATCTCTTCTTGCACCTATTGTGGTGTGTATAATTTAATAATAGAGGCGCGAAGTGTCGATCTGTGAGCGCGAAGCGCGGAAAAAAATTTTCACTTCATTTTTCAGTTGTTTGGATGGGCTCTCGTGGCACCGTCGTGCTTTGCACTGCACTGTAACTGCTTTCCGTGTCATGCTTCGTGCTAGCAATTCGCGGAATCGTAGCTAGCGGCCAGAAGTGCCGTTCCTAGATCCTGCCAGTATGTAGTCAAAAGGGCCGAAAGGAGCTACTACGACGAAAGCGGTGTTGTTCAGTGAGTGAACTAGCTCAGGAAATGCTTTTGTTAGCCAGCTATGCTAGTCAATGAAAGAAAGAAGATGACGAAATCGGAATTTTACAGCGACTTGTTTCTCGACTCCCACGTACTCTCAGGTACATTTGCGAGTGTTTTTTTTTTTTTAACTGCTAGGCAGTGTCATTCTGTCTGCATGCTTGGTTTGGGGGGTAGTAGCTTCTTTGGCCGTTTTCTTGCTGGTGCATCAGTATGGTATTTTGAAATTTCCTTGGCCATCCCTAAATAGAGAACGCTACTGCGTTCTCTGATAGCTACACTTGCAGCTAGCTAGCTAACACAAACTATTGCAATCATTGCGTACAGCTGCCTTTAAGCCATAATCTGGACTCCATAATTCTTCCAGATCTATGGGTGAAGCAATGAGAAGTGGAGAAATCGTGGGGTGAGGTGCCCTGCTTTGAAGCACTGCACACACTTAGCCACACTGTTACGTGTACAGATGTAGTCGATACTGCAGTTTTCATGAACCTTGCAAAGTGGAGACGGTAAACGCAAAACGGTTAAGGTAGGGCGGGGTAATTCGGGCCACGGGGTAATTCGGGCCACTTCAACGTTGCAACAGGAAAGAAGAATCCATTGGATTCTTGCTTCTAGTGAGTTGTAGGCAGGTTGTGTCCCTCAGTATATGAGAAGTTTGCCTAAAGTCTGTCCGTTTTTAGTTACCGTTGACCTGAAGTTGAAGTGGCCCGAATTACCCAGTGGCCCGAATTACCCAGTGGCCCGAATTACCCCGCCCTACCTTACATAGTAATTCAATTTACACATGCCATGCCCAGTCACAAAACCATTCATTATCACTAAGAGCAGCGACCAAACTCCGTAGCTAGCTGTTAATAGAGTGCGTAACAAGAGTACTATACTGATCTGACCATGTATGCATGTACCTAACCGGTGTCATAGGGAATCTGGCACCCCCGAGAATTTGGCACCCCCATGCCAAATTCCCTAGGGATACCGGTACCCCCTTAGGGATTTTGGCATCCCCCATGCAACAGGGAATATGGCACCCTCACGCATTATTCCCTAGGGAATATGGCACCCCATGCAAATTTTTGTAGGTGTCAAGTAGACATATGTGACATTCCCGTGTAGAAATCGAAGGTTATTCCGGAAGTCAATTATTGAGATAAACGCGATTATAAATTTTAATTTTCAACGCTTTCTAGCGCCTATTCTACAACAGCTAGAAACATGGGACAAAAAGCGGCAGCAAGATGGATCCCTTGCCTAAGGATTTTCCAAGTTTGAAGGATACCAACATAACAGAGACAGCACAGTAAGCGTTATTACATGAACGGTACATCGTTGACGTACCGTCGATCCGTATAGTAGCGATCTAGCGCTCAGTACGTAGGTGCTGTTTACCTGTTTTGCTTCATAGGCGCTGTTGCTTTAGACGAAGGATCCCTCTCACTGTTGGCGTTTGACCCGTGTTTGTAGCTATCGCACAACCGCAGATACAGAGCGTTGAATCTTGCCATTTTTATCGCGTGTTGACGGTACCGCGTGCGTATACTGTGTAAACGCCCGAGGTCACTGGACTTTCGTGGGCGTAACTACTCGTTCAAGCAACGATTAGCGCTAAGACTTTCGCAAAGTGTTGGGGAACCCCCAAAGCTTCGATTAGCATCACTAACTCATTTTTGGCCAATGCGGAATAATCTTCGAGTTCTACACGAGACTGTCACATATAGTACTGATGTATAGTAGTAGGCTAGTGATTGCAAGAAATTATTGTTAACCTTTACTGGTTGGCACCCTCTTGTCAAGGGGGTGTCATATTCCCTAGGGAATATGGCACCCTCACACAAATTTTCATCATTGATTTAATTGTTTCAGAATAATGTTTACAATAAGCAGGAAATACAACTGAGTACTTAACGTTAATAGAAAAAAAAAGGATTGTTTCAGCTATGCAGATATTATAGTCTATTTATTACACAATGGAATAAAGTATCATTTATATTACACTGAAAATAAAAGAAACTGCATCATTATATACAGGAAGCTAGGAAGAAAATAAAGGATTGCTTGTAGTGTAGAACGCCATCAACAAGCAGAAACTTTTTGCTCGTTTCCGAATGACACCTTTCTCAACCTTCGTCGCTGTTTCGGGCTAAAATAATAGTCTTGCACTTCATCGTAGACCTTGATCCCGTCCGCCGTTCCAAGTTCGATCTCCGCCATCCTGTTATTGTGACTAGTAGCGCATTGCAAGCTTCTTTAATACATTTTCCATGACTGACACCTGATGATAAGGTCACTATAGGTTCAGCAATGCCTAGCTTTGATTCGCTGGTATACATTCAGCTGTATTGTAACGGGATGCCAAATTCCCCAAGGGGTGCACCGCGGGGTGCCAAATTCCCTCAGTGTATTTTGCTTGGGGGTTCCAATTTCCCTAGGGTATTTAGCATGGGGGTGCCATAAATCGGGGGTGCCAAATTCCCCATGACACCGGCTAACGTTTACCGTCTCCAAGTTGCAAGGTTCATGCATGAAAACTGCAGTAACAGGTCACCCGGGCCGCCAACGTGAACTTCACGTTTCGTTTCAATATTATCCTTGATGAATATAATTATAACATAATTATGACAGTTGATATACGGTATCCACGTGGACGGAGCAAAAGCTGCACGTAGCATGTCGTGGCTGTGGGGCAAGCTGTATGGTGGCTCGGGCAGCAGTACTGGCCAGGGAGGTGATTTCTTCCCCCCTGCGGGTGGTGGGGAGGGGAGAGGATCGGGCCAGGGGAAGGATCAGTCGCCACAAGTCCCCGAGGAGGGGAAGAAGTGGACCGGTTTTGATCCCACCGGACTGGAGAGGGCAGCTAAGGCAGCCAGGGAGCTGGACCAATCACGTGAGTTAAACCCTTGTATCATTTCACCCATGCCATAGTAGTACTATGTATGGCATGGGTGAAATCCCATGATTAGTACCCCCAACATCTAGTCTCAGAACCAGACCCTTCGCACAGGGAGGAACGGTTGGGGTATGCACCTACATTAGAGCTGTCTCCACGCCAGAATTCTGGGGATAAGGTTGAGGAGGTTTCTCCTTGCAGCAATAGACAGCATCTGTTACGTTGATGCCTAGGAATTAGCGAATGACTGGGTCTAGTCCCCCCCCCCCCTCCTCCCCCTCTTGCCTCCCAATCCCCCTCTCCCATCACCCTCCCCCCTCACCCTTCCCCCTCCCCCTCCCCCCTCCTCCCTCCCTACTCCTCCCCCCTCCCCCCTTTCCCTCCCCCCTCCCCCTCCCCCTCCCCCCCCCCCTCCTCCCTCCCTACTCCTCCCCCCTCTCCCTCCACCTCCCCACCCCTCACCCCAGCTAATGCCAAGGAAGCACTGGAGCTAGCTCGTATGCAGGAACAGACGGAGCAGCTAAAGCACCACGAGGAATATAAGGTTGGTGTGTGGATGTGTCTGGATGTTGTCAAGGCATCTGTGCACCTAGCTGGTGGAGTGAATTGTTCCTCCCAACCTCAAATGACTAATCGGGACGAGCCTGAGCGAGCCCCACACTAGCGTGACTTCATTGCGCTCTGCGTGTGTATACTTGCTTGTCCGGTGAATGGATCTTGCAATTACCGTAAATTTTGAATCAGCGAATCTCACTTGCACGTGCACAATAATATTCAAATTCAACGAACTCGACGAACCGTCTAGCTACCTGTAACCTGTTCGACGAACGATGGTGACAACAAAGACGGAGACCACTCGTGGACATTGGCTAGAGCACCATGAACATTCTTCCTCCTCGGCGACACTGATAAAGACGGAGACAGCGTGTGGACCTACGGGCGTACCGTGGTGACGTTGCTGCTAGGCCTATAAACGCTGACCTGACTCACAGTTGCTGTGATGTGCACAAGTGTTATATTTCAAGAGTGCCATAATTTCTGTGCTTATTGCCCGGTCACATTCTGATGACAATCATGTGAATGCAACTGCTCCTTGCATGTCCTGCACGCGCATACATATGCACTTCGCTTAGGCTCACCCTCCAATGTCCTGCATTCCAGTAGTTATTTAGATGAGTAATAGGTAGGGATATAATTTGTGCACCTTCCCCCTCCATGTCCCCTCTCCCTCTGCCCTCCCTCTTCTCCCCCTCCCACTCCCTGCCCTTGCTCTCTCTTCCTGTCCCCTCTCCCCCGTCCCTTTTCTCCCCCTCCCTCTCTCCACCCTTGCCCCCTCCCACAGAAACAAGAGGCGTATGTCCGCCAGTTGGAGGTAGAGAGGTTGAGGGTGGAACAGGAGGAGAAGAGGAAGACGCTGGCGGCGGAGACCCAACAGCACCAGCAGAGATCCCAGTACCAGGACCAGCTGGCTCGGAAGAGATATGACGACCAGCTGACACAGCAGGTGTGTGGTTGGTGGGCAGAATAATTGCTGTCTGAACAACAGTGGCTATGTTTTTCTCCCTTCCTTCCTCCCTTCCTCCTCCCTCCTCCCTCTCTCTCCTTCCCCCTCCCTTCCTCCTCCCTCCTCCCTCTCTCTCCTTCCCCCTCCCTTCCTCCCTTCCTCCTCCCTCCTCCCTCTCTCTCCTTCCCCCTTCCTTCTTCCCTTCCTCCTGCCTATTCCCTCCCTCCCGTAATTCCTCCCCTCCCTCCTCTTACTCCCTCCCTCCCCCTCCCTCCTCCCTCCCTCTCTCCCTCCCCTCCCTCCCCTCCCTCCCTCCCTCCCTCCCTCCCTCCCTCCCTCCCTCCCTCCCTCCCTCCCTCCCTCCCTCCCTCCCTCCTTCCCTCCCTCCCTCCCACCTGCTGCAGCGTCGAATGCAGGATGACAACCTCCGCAAGCAGGAGGAGTCCGTGCAGAAGCAGGAGGCCATGAGAAGAGGTCAGAGTACATGTCTGTGGATATGAATTGTTTTGTCCTATCCCCAGCAATTTGCTGGTGTGCTGAACTGCTATCTCGTGGTGATTGTCCCAGGAGTATTGTGTAGTGAAGTATTGGCAAGGACTTGTCGGGACTCACACCATACAAGCTATGTGCAATAGCAACATTTTTCACAATCAGGTTCAGTGTCACATGACTCCTCACACCCCCACCGTCTCTAGAGACTACAGTTTCTGCAACTGACAATGACTGCCTCTCACAATGCAACTGACAATGACTGCCTCTCACTGTGCTGCCGACAATGGCTGTCCCTCACACAGGCACAATTGAGTATCAGGAAGAGCTACGTCACAAGAATGAGATGGCACGTGTAGCAGCTGAGATCCAAGGAAAGTAAGAATACACTACACATGGACAGATGAATAGATAGACAGGTAGATAGATAGATAGATAGATAGACAGCTAGACTTCAAAACATGCCGTAGTCGTTCTTAATTTCAACATTCTCGAGTTGGCTGTCTGCATATCTGACCATAGTCACTCATTATTGAGCACATGCGCCTATATCTCCACAGGAAGGGAATAATTATGCCTATAATAACGAGATGTGCTTAACTTCAAATGACTTTCCTTGAGTAGGAAGTGCACTTCATTTGGAATTATAGCCTTTTCCACTCTGTATAGGGTCGTAAATGGCCGAGTTTCTGGTAGAAGACTTCAGTGCTTAACAAAGACTAGCTGGGATAAGAGTTGAACCTGCACCTAACAGTGAATATGCGCTTATAATTAAACTGCTTGAGAATGTGTGCTAGAATAAGATCTCCTCTGCTGTTTGTTTAGTGTTCATCGTGACCAAGGTCGCATGAGTACGGTAAGCTTCTAAAACTTGCCCATCATAAGATCTCCACTGCCATTTGTCTAACGTCCATCAGAACCAAGGTTGCACGAGTACGGTAGCCTCATTCCCAGGCCCGCTCCATTTACGGTTGCTGTCATTCTTTTGTGCTTGCAACCGAAAATGGCGCGGGCCAGGGAACTATGGTACATGTTTCTAAAGCATGCCTATCGAAAGGTCTCCTGGACTGCTGTTTGTTTAGGACCAAGATGGAGCGGGAGAATCAGGACCTCACTCTGGAGCAGATCAGACTGAAGGCAGCCGAGCAGCGGGTGACCGTGCTGGAGAGCATCAAGTGGGTGGACGGGGGGGGGGGGGGGGGGGGGGGAGAAAGGGAGGAGGGGGAGCAGGGAGTGGGGGGGGGGGGGGGGGGAGGGATGAGGGAGGGAGGGATGAGGGAGGGAAGGCATGGAGGGAGGGAGGGGGGAAGGTAGGAGGGAGAGGGGGGAGGGAGAGGGAATCGGCGGGGGACATGAGATTGGAGAAAAGCTTGCCAGTGAGTAGTAAGTAATGTTAGTTAATTTGAAAGACATGATGAAGCAGGAAGGAAGGGAGGGGATGGGAGGGAGGGAGGGAGGGAGGGAGGGGCAGATGGCAGGGAGGAAGGGAAGGGAGAAGGGGGGAGGAAGAAAAATGGAGGGATCGGAGGAGGGCTTGAGACAAGCTTATAAATCGTACTGAGTTTGAAGTATGTTTTTTCACCAAAGGTGGCACATTTTGGAAACCATTTTCTACCAGTTATGGAACATTTTAACTTGGCAGAAAGAGCACTCCTGTTCTACTCCTGTTTTGGGGAGCACACTTCATAGGCTGTCGTCAGCCTCAATTTGTATCCATTCTGCTTGCAGATAAAATTTAGTTCAGTTCAGTATAGGGTGACTGATGTGCCATTTCTGCCAAAAATGGACCATGCATGAACATGGTTGGTATTGGATTGGAAGAGAATGTTGCACCAGGTACTGTTGCCAGGTATCTTGGGCTAGGAATGAGATATGAAGCTGGGGATTGTGCCATTGCGGTCAGCATCAAAAGAGCTTTCAAATGATGTCCTTCAATTCTTTTTTTAATCTCGGTCATATTTTGTCCAAAATTGCACTCGACCAAAGGCTATAATCCATGGGTTTTTTTTATGATTTTGGGTCAAAATTTAACCGACAGCAAAACAGACATCATTAGAATGCTCCATTCATGCTGATCACAATGGTGCAAATCCCAGCTTCATATCTCATTCCTAGTCCAAGTTACTTGGCATATTAGTCTGCATGCA
>OZ007514.1:12159915-12169779 GCA_963931865.1 Axinella damicornis | reverse complement strand
GCATGCATGCACGCGCAGTGGGTTCCTTGTAGCCTCGTAGCCAGGCCCTCACGCGGAACGCGGAAGAGGGCCTGGTGACCACATGGCAAAATTCCCGTATGTGCTGAGCTCAGCAGTCTTGATTTCGGGTAGGCGAATCACGTTCGTCCATTGCCAATTACTGTGTAGTAATTACATTCTTCACCCCGTGAAAAGTGTAGCCGTTTGATAAAACCGCTGTTCTAGCCTTCAAGACTCACCTCTGGTTGCTCCTTGGCAAGGACTTGCTACTTAGCCATCACCAACAGCTACCTTCCGCGTGATTTCGAATGCATCCAAGTAAGGAATGTAATCGATTACGCAATTATGCTGACTGAGCACATACGGGAATTTTGCATGTGTCACCAGGCCCTCTTCCGCGTTCCGCGTGAGGGCCTGGGTACGAGGCTAGGTTCCTTGCACGCAACAAGCTCTAGCTACCTGTCTCAGCTCAGTCATGTACATGTACATGTCACAGTATGTGTTGTTAGCCGGAGGAAGTTATGCCTGGTCGACTGGACATAGCTACCCGCTGGAGGATATTGCACACAATCAATATCTACGGTACATGGTCGTAATCCGCAATGACACAAGGAGCTTTGGAATCAAAATGTTTACACATTCAATTTGACTAGGAATTGTGTCAAATCTAAGACAATTATAGCACTACATCCAGTCATGTACAGTCATTATATCTTTGCAATGCCTGCGGGCTAACTAACTTATTCCGGCTTGTTCTGTCTAACTTCCAGCAGAGCACCGGATTACTGGAGTCTCCGCATTGTGCAGCACTTGAATGGAAACATTCATGTATAGTGCCATTCATAAGACATGTAGCTAACCATCTCCCCCATCAATATCCTTTTCTATCCTTTTATACATTAAAAACCACGTTACAAAATATAAGCAATTTCTATGGAGACGTTCAAGGACAACTGCCTTATGTAGTGAAAGTTACCACTGTAGATAAACTCTTGAACATCAGGAAAACATAGCTACAGGGCAAGATATTCTGTTCCCTGCCAACTCGAGACACTGATGTTGATTATGTACAAAACTTTGTGGATGAACGGTTGCGTATGTGTAAATTGTAGTTCATGATGAACCACAATTTATGCCTAGCCTCCATTTTCCCTACTCTGCATATATACGTATGGCCTTGGAAAGAAGTTATCATACGCTGGAAGAGAGTTATTGGCCATTGTTGTTCATCCTCCATTTCCCTGATGGCTTCTCATTATGGTCACCGGGATCAGTCTTGGCCATTACTGTTCATCCTCTATACCAATAACATTTGCTACGCAATCCAATCTCTCTATGCTGATGTGCTAACTTGTATCTGTGGGTGAATGTCACAACAGCAGGATACTAGACAATTGAACTTGCTATAATTATGCATTATCGTAGCTTTGTTCTTGCAGTGCATCCAACCAGGGCGGATCGGGGAGGGGGGGGGGGGGGGGGGGGGGGGGGGGGGGGGGGGGGCTACAGTGGGCCCAATGTAGCATTACATTTCAGTTTTCCTTTACCTCAGTTTCAATGTACATGTGAATGGTATTATAGGTATAGCAAACTGATCATCGGACTGACCAGGAAATTAATAACAACAATGAGGATGCTCGTTGCCCTAGTGATTGTGTTGAGTGTGTTTGACCCGAGTTTTGCCCAAGCTCCCGACGATGCTGATCCTTTCTGCACGGAAATCCTGCCTGGTATCGGGTTTAACATCCTAGACTACGCTCCCGAGGTCAAACCTCTGATGGACTCACGCCACTACCAGAACTTGCTACCTCCCCATACGGATCCAGTCTGGCAAGAAGTGGATAATGATAACAATAATCCTTCTTCATTAGCAACTGATGTAAGTTGGTTAGAGATTTGTAGTACAGTTCAGGAGTGCATGAGGACCACTGTGTGGTCTGGTTGGCAGTTTCAGCTCTGCACTGTACGAGTGGACAGATGCAAGCAATAATTTACTTTTCCCTTTTCCAGTGGACTCAAAATACTAATCTCGCTTGCAGACAGGTTGCTTTTGTCTGTGGATTTACGGCTGGCATCCAAGACAACTGGATGATCACTCAGCACATCAGTAGGGTGGTAGGTGGAACTGCACTGCCACAAGTTACTGTGCAGGTAGACTTTCAACTGAACACTTGCCCTGAAATGAACAACTGTGATCGGACGTTTGCCATCCACAAGTATGAAACGTCAACCATCAATGCAACAGCAGCAAGAATCCTCAACAACTATGAGTTTGTCCCTCCTCGGATAACCCCCAGAGATGGCAGTGGTGTTGTAAGAGAGAATTCCTCCATACAACTAGACTTTTCCACAGGAGCAACTGGCCTCTACCTGGGGATCCGAGACGAGGCTTCATGTGTACTTGTTCATCGTGTGCTGGTGTTTTACTATGTTTGTCCTGCAGAGATATCAGATCTGATTTCTCGTTCTGTGGTGATAGCTCCTCGCATTGGCAACAGCGCACCAATTGTGGTTAATGGACAGTGTGTTGAGAATTCAAGTCCAGAAAATGGAATTGGGGCAAGACTTACATGCTCACAAAAAGGTGTTTGGGGAGGGATTGATGGTGCTGGGTGTGTATGTGACACAGGATTTCAGCAATTCTTGGATGGTCGCTCATGTGTGGGTACGTTTGTGTCTGATAGTCCATCTGCCCATCATTTAGCTACCTCTCGTATAGCCTCACTTACTTCCTCACTCCTCCAAAGGTTGTGATGCTGGGATGTACCTGTCCATAAATGATACTTGCCTTCCCTGTCCTGCTAACAGCAACAGCACACGACGAGGGCTGTCCGAGTGTCCCTGCATTGAGGGATACTTTAGAGTTATTGGAGAACCTCCAGAAATGGAATGTACTCGTATGTATTCTTTGTGACGGTACATTTAACTTGTTTGCTGTGGAGTGAAGTCATTTTTGTCTACTGCACTACTAACATGTAGACATTTAAATTTATTGACTTGATGTACACGTATATCTGTTCCACACACACACACACACACACAGAGCCCCCCTCTGACCCTCTCAACCTACAAGTACTCCACTTAACCAACACCACAGTCCAGCTCAGTTGGGACCCTCCAGTGAGCAATGGAGGAAGAGATGACCTGGAGTACCAACTCACCTACCAGAGGACAGGTGTCCCAGGCAACAGGAGAATGTACAGTCGAGTCAATGTCACTGTTGGTCAGATCAATGGCCTCAGGCCATTCACACGGTATGTGGTGATGGTGAGTGGTGAGAATGGAGTGTCAGCCCAGGCCACTGACACCAGTGGGAGGACTGTCAGTGTGACCATCACCACTGAGGAGGGAGGTGAGTTCTACTACATGAATTGACAAGGCTGACTACATGTAGCTATGTGGAGCTCAAAGACATGATCCTCAGGGTATTAGCTCTATTTCTTGAAATGACTTGGTCTTGACTGTGAACTAATGATGGATACCGATAATTTCTCGCCAGTTGTTTTCACTTACATTGCTAGTAGCATATATGTATCTCAACTACTACTTTACTATACATATGGTTGGCATGACAACTGCAGTGATTATAGATCCTCACATGCACCTGCATTCTAGATGATCACCAAACTCGGTGTTGTATCCGCTAAGAGAGAAGCAGAAGTATAAAGGGAGAAAAAATCAGCACGGATGGACATTGGGCAGCAGCAGCAAAAGGGAATTGGAATGGGGAAATAAACCTTGTTAAAATTAATGCAGAAATGTTCTATTACCAGTGTCTCACCTCACCCTACCTCACTTTCCTCCTCCTCTCCTCCTTCTCCTCTCCTCCCCCTCCTCCTCCTCCTCCTTCTCCTCCTGCTCCCCCTCCTCCTCCCCCTCCTCTCCTCCCAGTGCCCCCTACCATAACTCCTGAAACCGTCCAAGTCGATGAGGCTAGTGACATCATCACCTGGCAACCTCCAGCTGAGCCAAATGGACAGATTTTGCACTACAACATCCGTATATATCGTGCGGATGGGAATGGTAGCGAGGAGCTGGTGAACACGGTGAGAGAGGTGCAGGGAACAATGTACGACTTTTCAGCACGAGGGCTAAGTAGTGGAACTTACAATATTCAGGTTAGTTGTCCTGCTCAGTTGTGCAACTGTTAGGTACAACTTTGCGTAGCTAATGCGTAATAGGTATGATGAGTGGGAGATGTATATTCATAAAAGTATACATGACATCATAACTGGGAATGAGAATTTTCTCAGCTAGAGAAGCTTAAGATATGATTACTATAATTATAGGAGTTGAAAGAAAAGATTCAATCTGATAGAGGCACATACCCTGGTATGTGACATAACAGGCATATGGCCACTACCATTAATGTGAGCCAACCTATTTGAAATGATGTGTCCCCCTCCGGACCATTCCCTCAGATCCAGGCTGCTACAAGAGCAGGTGTTGGAGAGTTCTCTGAGTCCATCACTCTCACCATTGAAGGTATATAGCTGCCACAGCTGTACATGTTCATGTCCCTCCCCCCTTCACTTCATCCATTTCCCTCTGCCGCTTTCTCCCCCTCACCCGCAGGCATGGCCTTCCCGACGGTGAACATTACCATCATTGTAGTAGTCTCCACTGCAGTGATTGTAGCGGTTGTGCTGGTTGCCATCGTGGGGATCTCCTTGTGGTGAGTCTTCCTTGTGTGTGTGTGTGTGTGTGTGTGTGTGTGTGTGTGTGTGTGTGTGTGGGTGGGTGGGTGGTGGGCGGGTGTGGGTGTGGGTGTCATTGTGACAGTGACCATCTGATTCTGAATGACACACTCACACACACCCAGGGTGTGTATGTGTGTGTGTGTATTAATTAAAATCCAAGGGTGGGTTATGAATCAATGCAAACAGCTATAGCTACGTACTTCCAGGAAGTGTTGGTACTAGACTTTGAATGCATAATCGGACTACTGTGACTACTGCATCGTTTGCCTGTAGTTCTGACACCTGCACTCGTCCTTTAAATTCTCTTTCAGTGTAATTAGGTATCGGAAGAGAAAGGCTAATTCTAAAGGTTCAGGAGGTAAGTTGTGTCTTGTATGTACCCTATGACAGTAGTGGCTTCTCAGTTCTCTGAGTGGATTTAGCAGAGATATTTATATGCTTTATTTGCGGTTTATCAAACTTCCTATTTTCCTGGAACACACCTTCAGCTATTGTACATGTACACATTAATAACAATGTATATACAGTGTAATTAGGTATCGGAAGAAGAGGCTAATTCTAAAGGCCATTCTCACAGCTACTATTTGATCTCTTGCAGTATGCAAGTATGGTGGGGGGAGGGAGATCTGGTCATGTGCGATGATGTCATGTAGACAGATGGTAGACACACAGAGGGCAGTGGTCAACCGTCATAATACCTGTTTCACGTCGATCCGTCCCCAGGGTTGTGAACAACGAATGGTATTGGTCGTCTGCCTTGCGAATTCTCAGACATCCAGCCTTTGGATGGATAGTGCAAGAAAGAGCATGGAGATTGTTCGTTGGACACCACCCTCCGTGCACGTGTCTACCATCCATCTACCTGAGGCACCAAACATGACCAGATCTCCCAGGCCTTCCGGGTCCCCTATGGTATTTGATTTGGCAAGCAATCAAATACTGGCAATGGGAATGGCATGGGAATGAGGCTATGGCTGAATACTATTTGTAGCATAGCCAGTTCTGTCACAGCTGCAATTACCATTTATGACTGCCTTTCGTGACAGCAAATAATGAATCCATGGCAATGTTGAAAGAAGCTTAAGGCTGGTATAACAGTTACTCATCTATAATGATTAAGTTCCACAAGATTTCATATTCTATACAACAGATGAAAATCTGCATCTATAGATAGATAGATAGGTAAAATCATTCTCTATTCATGAAGAATCGGATAAATCTACTTCAAATCTTGCAGAAACATATAAACCATCAGGGAACGTCCAGGAGTATCCTCCATCAGCAAAACCAGAAGCAACTCCTCTTAGCCCTCTTGGGTTCCCGGCTGAACTGAAGATGATCTCCAGCAAAGACATCCGCTTACTGAACTCCATTGGTGAAGGTAACATCATGCAGCACTCTTTGTCCTGATGGAACACCACTCACAGCATGATCAAAGGCCTAGCTATACATTTGGTAGACAGGTCTGACAACAAGGCCGTATCTCACATGCAGCATGTGATATTTTCACAGGGGAATTTGGAGAAGTTTACAAGGCTCATTTGGTTAGTTCATCTGTCCTCAGTGCCCACCCTGCTATGCCTGAGATTGTGGCCGTAAAAACCATGAAAGGTACATTTCATGTAGTGATACTACAACTGTTGATGTGTGTAGTATGAAATGATTTGACACACTTCTGCACTTGAATACTGCAGGCTTCTTTAATCAGGAACAGACCACAGAAATGATGAAGGAGGCAATGAAAATGTCCGGGCTGGATCACCCCCATGTTTTGACCCTGATAGGTGCATGTGTGGATGGGGGGCCTTCTCTGTATATTGTGATGCCATTCATGGCCAACGGTAGTCTACTCTCCTACCTCAAGGCTGACCGGAAAAGCCTTCTCATGCCGGAAGATGCTCAAGATGAAACGGTACATTTCAGTCTAACACCTCCCTCAATCCTGAAATCAATGATTGTGTATATTTGTCTTAAGGTAGCACATACCCCTTTACAGCTAGTATACCTTTAACTGTCGGGGCCCCAATGGTTAAAGGTATCCTAACGGTAAAGGGGTATGTGCTACCTTAAGTAGGCCAGGATACCTGCTTGCATACAGTAAAATGCTCCTTTAAGTTCAATGTGAGGTTAAATAAGCACCATAGACGGTAAAATGGTTTTGACAGCTGGTTTGTCTTTCAGTAGCATGAGTCAACTATTGCTGTTTACCAATTCCCAGACCATCTTGTTTAATAAACCGTAGTCACCAGTTGAAAGTGTGCAATAATGTGCTACTATAAGGTGTACACTACACACTTGCATGCCACTTGTCCCATGCTCTGGGGGTTGTAATACTCTGGGGAGAACTATACTACCAAACAATGGTGGTCGAGAGTTTGTAAACATCATTACTCTGTGGTATTTCGGCTTATGCAAATGAAATGGCATTCCTTCTACTTGTGATATAGATCGTTGCTGTGGGTGACCTGTCACCTGCAGGTATACACACAATCCATTGCGATACTGTGGTAACACAGTCCTATTACCACAATAATATGGGCAATTATGTTGGAGCTATTTGGACGAGTATAAGCTTATTATATTATTGCATGTGCTGAAGCTAAGGTTGGCAATTTGATTGCGCTTGTTGCAGGACACCCTACAAGTTCAAAGGTATGCTATTATGGCATGCACTAGTCTCAGTACCAGAATCCCATACCCAAATGGTGTCTGGTTCCGAGACTAGACATGCACTGGCTACAATGCCAGCATGGATATTGTACCTCATCATGCAACACACTAGCTATAGTATATTGCATGAGTGCAAGGGCTATATGGGCATCAAGCCTGAGGGCAAGTGCCAATTAATATTATGATGTACAGCCCATGCACTCTTGCAATGACTAGTGCATGTGCCCAATAGAATGTTTTGCTCGCTGTTACGGTAGCCAATTCAAGATGCCTGGCCAACATGCAGATATCGATATTAATTTTGTTTCAGATCTGTAAAGCGCAGAAAAGACTGACGGATATGTGTCTGCAGATAGCTGAGGGAATGAAGTACCTGGCCAGCAAAAGGATTGTCCATAGGGATCTGGCAGCAAGAAATTGCATGTAGGTTGGTGTAGACTTTCAAGCTTCCTGTTGTATGGGTGGCCGGAATTATTGTGTTGTCTGTGATTTACAGGATTGATGCCAACCTGGTCATCAAAATTGCTGATTTTGGTCTTTCTGAAAGCACCTACACAAAGTTGTACTTTCGGCAGAAAAAAGATACCAAGATTAAGCTACCATGGAAATGGTTGGCTCCAGAATGTCTGAGTGATGGCATCTTCTCTGAAAAAACAGATGTGGTAAATCAGATCGTATAGCTAGTCATAATATCATTACATGCCAACTTCAGAGCTACAACAAAGCCTTAGTCCAATGTTTTTGATCACGTACAACATCTGAAAAAGTGCATAACTGTTGGCCTGTTTGTGACAAGTCCATGCACTTATGCATGCACAGTTTGCCGACCTGATTGTCATCATAGTGTGACTGTTTCCTACACATAACACTGATCGAGTGCAGTGGGCATTTGGCATCACCTGCTGGGAGGTGTGCAGTGCTGGGAAGGCTCCCTACCCTGGTGTGGATCCGTGCCGCTTACTTGGACTCCTGGAAGGAGGATATAGACTTGAGAAGCCAACCAACGCTGCATGTAACACAGAGATGTGAGTTACCCCTTATAGTATCTACACAGCCTTAGAATCATGCTCGGATCCCTATAAGCTGAAGTATAATTATGTAATGATTTTGTACCTGACTACCACGCCCTGTAGCAGGGCCAAATTTGCAGATAGCTATAATAAGAACATGGCCTTTGCATGTGTGGGGCATGCAACATTGATCTAGGAGTATAATTGCTAGTACTACGTCAAATAAACAAGAAAAATGCTTGTTACTATACTAGCACAAGACTCAAGTGACTCATACTACAAAGTGACTCGTACACTAACTTGTTTGGGTGGGTCTGGGGAATAATTACTTGCACATAGCATTGGTGGCTATGCTTTGTCCGAGTAGCTATGTAGGTGGTATATACAATGGTCTAATATGCACTCAGGTACTCTGCAATGCTCCAGTCCTGGAAGGCATCTCCAGAGGAGCGGCCTTGCTTTTCAGAGCTAGTGGACACCATTTCCGGACAGCTGGAGTCTCTGGCCGATTACCTACATATCAGCACCTTCACAGAACTAGAAAACAGCTTCTGAAGCTACAACTGTTGAAGCCATAGTATCCCATGACAATAGTGAAATGCATTATGTCTGTTTTTTTTATACAATGTTTTATACTACTGTGTGGTCCCACAGGATGTACGTGTCCGTTGATGTCCATTTTCTAGTTAGCTAGCTAATGATTCTTGTATACATGGCAAGTTCTGAATCAGGATTATTCCAAATCCAACCAGCACAGATGATTATTTTTACATGCAGTGAACATGGATGCTATAATTAAAGTGCACATGCTGGAAATTACAGAACATGGATGCCCTCCAACACTGCCCAACTATTGGACAAGGTACCTTTTTCTATAACAATTTGCAGCATTTGAAGCTGAGTTCGGGAGTTCGGAGTTTGATGGTAGGAGTATCTTGAAGATGCTTCAGGTTGGAGGCTTCCAGTTGGAGTATATACCAGGAGTGCCTAGCTGGTAGCACTGGTTTCTCCGCCATCCTAGCTGACCCCTCACCTGTGGGCATCCTATAGGGAGGTCATACAGATGTAGTCTGTCTGCAATGGAGATTAGCTATAGTATTCTGAGTCCACTGGAAAGGGGGGAAAAAAGGAGGAAAAGTGGTCAGTGTATAATTCGGCCAATCAGTTTCCTGTTATTCAGGAAATTGAAATTGACATTGTTCGTTCCACTTTGGGGATGACAGAAATCGAATTCAGCTGTGAAACCAGTTTTTTAATTTTCCATCTCGTGTAGGATAGCCACAGATTCTATTCAGCGGAGTGTTGATGGCTCACACTCGATCCTTTACATTAATTTTGTCAGTAGAAATTCGGTCCAGAATGTACTGATTTCTTTCTCTCTAGCAGTTAACACTGCCAGCAAACAGCAATTGCAAGCAGTCCAATTAATAATGCTGACAGTGACAGCCTGTGAACTTATCACTTGCAATTCCAGAAGAATACCG
>OZ007514.1:12089915-12154915 GCA_963931865.1 Axinella damicornis | reverse complement strand
TATCTGTTCATCGTGTGGTCGTATTTTATTATGTTTGTCCTGCAGAGACATCAGATCTCATTACTCACCCTGAGGTGATAGCTCCTTTTATCGGTAACAGTGCACCAATTGTAGTTAATGGACAGTGTGTTGAAAATTCGAGTCCACAAAATGGAATTGGGGCAAGACTCACATGCTCACAGAACGGTGTTTGGGGAGGGCTTGATGGTGCTGGGTGCGTATGTGACACAGGATTTCAGCGATCCTTGGATGGTCACTCATGTGTGGGTATGTTCTTGTCTCTTGTTTGTCCATTTGTCCATCGGTTTACTCCTTGTTCCCCCTCCTCTCCCCTCCCCCCCCTGCCCCCTCCCCTCCCCCTCCCCTCCAAAGGTTGTGATGCTGGGATGTACCTGTCTGTCAACTTCACCTGTCTCTCCTGTCCTGCTAACAGCAACAGCACACAACGAGGGCTGTCCGAGTGCCCCTGCTTTGAGGGATACTTCAGAGCTGTTGGAGAACCTCCAGAAAGAGAATGTACTCGTAAGTGTGATGCTGGTGCAAGCCCCTTGCGGCTACACTCCAGGGACAAAATTTCCTGTCCAGGTTTGGGCTCCAAATGCACGAGTTAAGGCCTCAATGATAGGGTAGACTCGCCTTTCAGAAGCATGTCTCAGGTCTTACTCTCACCCCGTGGATACCTCTGATACCATACGTAGCAAAACACAAATTGTTGGTTTGGCAATATATTGGTTTTCTGCAATTGCGTGACTCTCCTTCTCAACGTAATTTAAAAAATGCAGGGCTTGTGCCCACCACAAGCCCTGCATTTTTGAAATTACGTTGAGTAGGTTAGTCACGCAATTGCAGAAACCCAATAGATTGCAAATTTGGAAGCTTCTCCCACTGAATTCATTTCCAGCACTGCATTCATTCGAATTAGCATGAGGCTCACCAAAATCAACTTTTCCTTTTCTAGTGCTCTTACCTGTTGTCTAAATAAACTCCCCATCCTTGTAGCAAATTCAATTGTTGCACTGGCCATGACGATAATATTCCAGTGAATATAGCACCAGCCATCCCCATAAGGCATCACCCATTCCAAGTTTCGTGCACCTATTAAAATACTTCTTTATCCCTTGACCATTTTGTGACCTTGAACTTAGTCATGACTACCACTAAAAAAGGGTTATTTTCGTTGTCGGTCATGGCAAGTGGTCAAGAACAAAATTGGGTGATACAGTTAAGGTGCAACTCAAGCGGGAAATGATTTTCCATGTTGTTTGCAATGTGGTCACGCGGTTCAGCCACAAAAATAACGGTCAGAATTTCTTGATCCGGGTCTTAGCTGTGACTGGCTTCTATAGAGAGTGACACCCCCTTAAATTAAAAAGGGAAGGTAAAAGAGCTTACAACTTGACTACCAAGATGAGTCACGACAGCTTCAGGATATAATGGCGACCAATAGAAAAACCAAAGTGCTCATAACTCTAACACCATGGTGAGTTTCAGCACTACCAGTATTACTGCATTATGGCAGCAATAATGGCAATGTAGTGAGAATCTTTGTAGGCCATTTGTGAGCTGCATGCTGTGAAGTTTGATTACATTGTGACATTATGCGGAACATTTTTCACATTTTTTCTTACTATGGTATGCATGTGTGTGATGGTTGAGCCATTATAGCCCCATAGGTCTTCCATAACAGTGTATATGATCATGACATTATTGCATTCTGAGTGTGCATTAAAATGCATGTTGCGGAGTGGTCTTGTTCGCTTCACCATCAAAATACAATACATGTATATTTCCCTGTTTGGTTGCCTTGAATTATACGTACAATAATTATTGTTATGCACTCATGCACACACACACACACAATATAACACATACATACAGAGCCCCCCTCTGCCCCTCTCAACTTGCGAGTACTCCAAGTGACCAACACCACAGTCCAGCTCAGTTGGGACCCTCCAGTGAGCAATGGAGGGAGAGATGACCTGGAGTACCAACTCTCCTACCAGAGGACAGGTGTACCAGACAATGGGACAGTGTACGACTTCGGGTGAGATCACTGGCCTCAGGCCATTCACACAGTATGTGGTGATGGTGAGTGGTGAGAATGGAGTGTCAGCCCAGGCCACTGACGCCAGTGGGAGGACTGTCAGTGCAACTATCATGACTGAGGAAGGAGGTGAGTTCTCATTGATTTTTCTGCTCCATGAATTGCAAGATCTGTTGTAAGATATTCTAATGTTGATTTCTCTTCCTCCTGCTCCTACTGCTCCTCCTCCTCCTTGATCCTCCTCCTCCTCCTCCTCCTCTCCTCCCAGTGCCCCCTACCATAACACTTGGAGCCGTCCGAGTTGATGAGGCTAGTGACATCATCACCTGGCAACCTCCAGCTGAGCCAAATGGACAGATCTTGCACTACAACATCCGTATATATCGTGTGAAAGCGAACGGTAATGAGGAGCTGGTGGACACAGTGAGAGAGGTGCAGGGAACAACGTACGACTTTTCAACACGAGGGCTAAGTGGTGGAACTTACAACATCCAGGTTAGTCGTACGCGTCTGAGGGTTTGTGGGACGGACCTGAGAGAGGATGCAGTCTGCACCCTGTACCTGTACCTTGTACCCTGTACCCTGTACCGTGCTGACGTGGTCCAATTTTTGCTATATATCAGCCAATTAATGTCTCTACCACCTAGCTTCATACCCTTCTCACCTCAGTGTTTGTTGCTTGCAACATACTAATGCTGTGGTGAGAAGGTAGTGGGTAGTGGGTACGAGGATATCCATACAACCCTCTGTGCTGAATTTTCTTCACATTTGAGCATAAGCTAGCTTATAGTGTACATGAATTTCTCAAGGAGGCAACGTTATTGGAAGTACGCACATGTATGCATGCATGCATGCACCATACACACACACATGCACACACACCACACACACCACACACACTCTTGCTCTCCTCCTCCAGATCCAGGCCGCTACAAGTGTTGGTGTTGGAGAGTTTTCCAACCCAGTCACACTCACCATTCAAGGTAGCCTAACCTCAGTTGGCCAGTATACAACTACGTTCAAACAAGAATTGTTTTGAACTCACATCCAAGTCTTGCACGCATGGCTATAGCAAAGGGAAATACCGTTATCCATCCTACGTCCAATCCCATCCCTATTTTCCGAATGGGACTAGGTCGGACTGAGGCAATGGGTTTTCCCCTTGTTTTGAGAGGCGGAGTACGACTTCCCATCAATAAATCCCTTTCATTTTCTTTTGAGTATTTGCTTTCTTTATACATCTTTCTTCCATCTCATTCACAGGTTCTGAATCTCTAACGTTGATTGTTGCAGCAGTAATTCCTTCCGTTGTAGCAGTCGTTGCTATTGTACTGTTTGGAGTAGTGCTGTACTGTCACATCCGATTAAGAGTGCAACTACACAAGAAACAGAACAGTGTAGCAGCCAGAGATTATCCAGAGTATGCAGTTGTGGAGCCGAACCTTGCCGGGAGGCAAACCATAGACACGAGGCAGAACGTTGCGTATGAGACTGCAATGCAAGCCATAACTACTGAAACAAATGCTGCATATCAGGTTGGTAGGCAAGGTCAGAGTCCAGAGCAGCAAAACAGCTTGTGACATTGAACATCAAGGAACGATTGCCCATAATTACATCTTTGTATAGACATGAATTATTCTTCTGCATTATAATAGTGACTGGTTGTGAGTGGCATGTGCAGTTTATTTGTTTCAGTTTCTGTTTTTCTTCAGTGTAACCATAGTGCTACACAATAATACTGATGAACTGCAACTTGTGCATGCCAGATTCCACATGATTGTAGTAGTCTTGTGCCCAATCGGAATAACCATCCGGTGACTAGTGGTGAAGTTAATAATTATTGCAGTACTCATCTCCTAACTGACACAACACAATTATTATCCATATAGTTTTCATTACTGGTATAGTTAGTAGGCAGGTCTGGCTATACTTCTGACATGATATTTTGACAGTTAACTTGTGTACGTCCACTAACTACCTTGCCGGTGCACCAGGTTGTGGGCAGGAGGAGTATCTTATCACAAGCTGCCGGGCAGAGCCTCACTCCAAGAGGCAGTACACTCTGCATGCATGTGCAGCTCATATACGCCACTCCTCCTGCCCCAATATATATTTCCTGTATAGTGATTGGGGTTAGTGAGCCCCCCTGACCTTGACAGGGGTCACCTATCCCCCTTTATCACAACCTGCCTGGTGCGTCACATCTGGAAAAGTCTCAACACCAGATGGAGAATGGGGAGTTAGCCATCTCTTCGTAGACTGACTAGGGGGAGGGGATGGGAGGGTAAACTCTGCTGCTGGCACTGCTGCTGGCTGCCACTTGACGACTGCTGCCTTCCCGCCTAATTCACCTGCACGTGCTACCATGTGCGCATGCGTAGCTGCTGGTGACTCCCACCGTTAACTTGGTTTAACTACATTAAACCTCATTTAACTTGTGTACGTCCACTAACTACCTTGCCGGTGCACCAGGTTGTGGGCAGGAGGAGTATCTTATCACAAGCTGCCGGGCAGAGCCTCACTCCAAGAGGCAGTACACTCTGCATGCATGTGCAGCTCATATACGCCACTCCTCCTGCCCCAATATATATTTCCTGTATAGTGATTGGGGTTAGTGAGCCCCCCTGACCTTGACAGGGGTCACCTATCCCATGAGAAACTTATCCCAATCCTACAGGAATGATTATCCACTCCTGGATCCCTGATGCCCGGCCTACAGACTGAAGATCCCTGAATAAAGCCATCGTGTATCTCCTTCACCTGAACCCATAATGCACCTCACATGTACATGCCAGACATGAAAGAGGGAGTATACATAGAAAAAACTAGTGATGCATGCAAGGAATGACTGCAAATTAATATTTTTTTACATGGTCTAATTGAACCGCTTATACTCTCAGACTGGTAAGGAAACCATGTTTATGCTGTAGATAATGTTTTTGTGATACAACTCAGCTTTTCACGAGGTATCCGGATATAGGTGAGGTAGGAGGAACTGTGCCATCTCCCCAGTGTTTGAATGAGTGAGTCTTCCAATCCACAGTTAGCGGCGGTAGTGGCCGCCCCTATCCGGAAGCTATGCCCCGCGTATTTTGATGCGTCGATGCCTGTATTGGACAGTGCTTCTCTTATCCTTTGAGTGAATCGATCTTTTGTGAGTGGTTTCCCATCACTGAACCTAAAGACCGGGCCAGGACTATTCCCTCTGAGAACTAAGTATGACAGCACTGCAGACACTGGGCACAGTTGGCACTCCGTCTTCCCGACATAGATATCGGTGCCCTTCCTGAATTGGTCCGTCTTTGAAATCTTCAAGTGTACTCTCAACATCGATGGGGAAGTGTGGCTATCAACTGCAATATCACCCACGCTAAGATGAACAGAGGGGTCATAGCTTTGATCACCTGGAACGGTCAGCTCGCCCATTCGAAAAAACCCGAAAAAGCATAGTGTGCTGGCAGCCCACAGCATTACTGTATCATATTCCCGGGCCTTGGGTGACCATAATTGCTTGATCTGGCGGAGTAATGTAGGTGTGATTGGAAGACGGATTTTTCTTTCCTTTGGAGCTGCTGCCTCCACCCTCTTAATGCCGTTATGAACAGTCTTAAGCTTGGGCATGTTTGCTCGGGGTGGCTCCGGTAAGTCTTTTGAAATCTGTAAATGCCTTAGGGCCGATAGGTAAGTATTGATTGTGGCTGCAGTCAAGCCTTGTTTTGCTAAGTGTGCTGTGTAGTAACAGAGAAGCTTTTGGCTCACTGGGAATGGACTGGCGATTTGGTATTGTGCACAGAATTGATCAAACCTTCTAGTGCCTGCGTTATATGTCCTCCGTGTAGACTGTGCTAGACCCTCCCTAAATAGGTACTGAACATAGCCGTCCAGCTCAGGGATGTCCAGTCTGGTTGAGAGTACAGCAGGAGGTCCAGGAGTTCTGGTGGTACTGTAGAAGGAATTGCTGATGCTGAGGGTACCTTGGAGAGGAAGAAAGCTGCGTTATTGCGGGATAGGCTGTCTGCAAGTACATTTGCAGAGCCTGCAATATGCACGGCTCTTACGCTGAGACCAAATGATGCTTCGATGAAGAAGAGACATCTCAGCATATGCATTAATGTGATGTCCCTGCTATAGCGAGTATTGATGATTGATACCACTGCCTGGTTGTCGCATCTACATAAGACCTGGTAACCTCTCCATGCTTTTCCCCATATAGCGACTGCGACCACCAGTGGCACCATCTCCTTTGCTGCGATTGACTGAAGGTGTGCTTGGTTGCCACTTTTCCATTGCAGCTGCAGCCATTGGTCTCCTGAATATGCCCCACACCCCCACTTACCAGATGCGTCAGATACTATTTCTGCATCTGTGGTTTGTTTAGCGATGACTGACATCATGGTTGCCCCATTCCATGCTCGCAGAAACAGCTTCCACCACAAGAGATCTGAATGAAATGAGGCATTAAGTCGCAAGTGGTGCCATGGTTTGGTGGCAACCTTGGATAGAACAATCATCCTCCTTAGAAAGGAGCGCCCTGGCTTGACCACTGCTGCTGCATGGTGCAGCTGACCAATGAGTGAGTCTAACTCATGTTTTGTGCATGATTTCTTTTGAACCCATTCTGAGATGAGGGACTCGTATCGTGCCAGTTTTTCCGCTGGCAGGCGCACAATCATGTTGACTGTGTCTAGCTCAAAACCTATGTAAACTAGACAAAAGTATGGCCCCTCACTTTTGTGGATGGCCAGAGGCACCCCCAGCTGCTTGCAGATCAGCTGCATCAGTTGCATATTTCTTGCGCACTCTGACGAGTTGGGGGCCCCTATCGTTAGGAAATCGTCTAGATAATGCTTGACCTCTTTGACCCCACACCGCTTCAAAATGAACTCTAGTGCGTCCGCCACACTGTTGAATATCTTAGGTGCTGATCGCAACCCGAACGGTAATACGGTGTCTACGTAGATTAGGCCTTTCCACTCCATTGCTAGAAGGTGTCTGTCTGAGGGGTGTACTGGGATAATCCTATATGCATTTTTGATGTCGATCTTTGCTAGCTGCGTACCTGGACCTAACTTCCAAATCGACTCAACAATCTCGTCCAGTTTTGTGTATGAGAGGGAGCATAACTCGGAGGATATGCCATCATTTATGCTACGTCCTTGTGGGTGGGATAGGTCTACTATCATTCTCCACTTTCCCTTCTGATGTTTCTTTGGGATTATCCCGAATCTGCTAATGTGGACCTCAGGCTGCAGGTCCCCTGGACTGAATGGCCCCATGATACGGCCCAATTCACGTTCTTCATCTATGTATGCTTGGATAACAGCAGGGTGTTCGTCTGCTGATGCCATGTTTCTGCTTGCTGAGAGGCGAGGAGCCGCCCAGTCATAGCCTATTCTGAAACCATGGGATATACCTTGGAGGAGGTATTGCACAAATGCCCTGTCAGGATGCTGCCTCAAATGTTCTGCCCATGCTGGTAGGTTTAGAGGGGTGGAGTTGAGGCCTAGCCTAGGGTCTGTTACATCTTGCACTGGCCGCATTGCATCCATTGCCAGGAGGTCCTCTGTGTGTTTGTAAGGCCCTAGTATGTCTGTATGGGTTGAGAGCATGCCAGATTGAACTTCTGCTGGTTAATGAGGCACTTTTTTTTTATTATTATTATTATTATTTTGTTGTTGTTGTTGCCTCGTCACGCCCCTTCACCTTCTCCCAGGATGCTGGGATCCGGAAAAGGGGGCGGAAGTGGAACATCTTCAATAGTGTATACATGACTCGTCAAAAACAACATGGCAATGGTAACCTGCCAGCCAGGGGTTTGTCCCCCTGGAACTACCTAACATGGTGGCTAGTATATAGGATAACAGCTTAAGACAATCATGTTCAGTACTTGGTACGTGGTGTACTAAGGTCGATCGGTATAGGTTCTGGAAATGAAAGGGGTCCCTTGCTAGAACCTGGGCCGTTTGGCGCGGGGGCCTCTTGGGAAGCCAGGCCCGGGCCTTGGTTGGAACTGCGGGATTTGTCCACACCGTGCCCGTGGGTGAAGGCCCTTGCATACTGAGCAGATGTGTGCGAATCGGCATGGGTTAAAAGTGCATCGTGGGCCCCCTTGCGCGTTAAAGAGTCCACAGACACTTTGGGCTGGAGGTCCAACAAATGGCCTATGGTAAGGAGGTTGGCCTTGTTGGTATGGCAGATGGGGGGGTTGCGGAGGTTGAGATGCGGGTTGACTCAGATACGCTGACGCCAGGGACTGGAAAAAGGGGCCATTTGCTGCCGGGCAGGCATCGGCTGAGTGTTCCTGGCTGAGGCAGTGGGCGCATCTAGCAGTGGCCCTTGCCCTGCCTGTAAACAGCAGGTTGTAGAGAGATGGGTCTATTATGGACCAGTTGAGGTCTTTCTGCATTGCTGCCCTGCGCCGGTAAGCGATATCATATGCAACCCATCCCAGACCTTCAAAGTTTCTGTGCGATCGGACAATTGTAGATAAGTAGGCCATAAATTGTGGGGCATATTGCGCGTGCTTTTCGACTAGTACTGCGACCAATGAGGCGTAGCACTGCACCCAAACCAAGATATCGACTACGGGCTCCCTCCTGCGCTTGAAGAGGCTTGCCAGGGCCTTGTCATTTTGCTGGTCTTCGAACAGCCAGTGTTCCGGTTGCAGCTCCGACATGTCCACGAACTCATAGCTAAGAATCTTCTTTCTTATCTGATCTGGGAGAGGGATCGGGTTGGCCCCTGCGCATGCAAATATGCTATTGGGTGCGGCAAATGTTGCTGGGGAGGGTGGCACCACCATTGGCTGTGATGCTGCTGGCTGCTCTGCACTGGACAGCTGCCCTGGGACAGGGGCTATGGTGACTGGTTGCTGGGGTGAAAATGTCGGGATGAAGGTTATAGCTGCTGGCTGGGGGAAACCTACAGAATAACAAGTAAAGTGATACTGCTAAAGGTCAATTAGTGGTTGCTGGGACTAGTACTGATGACCAGAAGCTGCCTTGACTCAGCAGATTGGATAACCTAATGCCCAATTACCAGGTTAATTAGGTAGCTTAGTGGGCTTCATGGGAACCAGTTACTGCTGCTGCTGCAATTGCTGCTGCTGCTGCTGCTGCAATTGCTGTTACTGCTGCTTGTTATTACTGCTGCTGCTACTTGTTATCAATTGCTGCTGCTGCTTGTTAATTACCACTTGCTGCTGCTACTGCTGCTTGTAATTGCTGCTGCTGCTGCTACTTGTTAATTACCAATTGCTGCTGCATGCTGCTACTTGTTAATTACCAATTGCTGCTGCTGCTGCTGCTTGTTAATTATCGATTGCTGCTGCTATTGCTGCTTGTACTTGCTGCTGCTGCATGCTGCTACTTGTTAATTACCAATTGCTGCTGCTGCTGCTGCTTGTTAATTATCGATTGCTGCTGCTACTGCTGCTTGTACTTGCTGCTGCTGCATGCTGCTACTTGTTAATTACCAATTGCTGCTGCTGCTGCTGCTTGTTAATTATCGATTGCTGCTGCTACTGCTGCTTGTACTTGCTGCTGCTGCATGCTGCTACTTGTTAATTACCAATTGCTGCTGCTGCTGCTGCTTGTTAATTATCGATTGCTGCTGCTACTGCTGCTGCTTGTTAATTACCACTTGCTGCTGCATGCTGCTGCTTGTTAATTGCCAATTGCTGCTGCTGCTGCTGCTTGTTAATTACCAATTGCTGCTGCTGCTGCTGCTGCTGCTTGTTAATTGCCAATTGCTGCTGCTGCTGCTGCTGCTTGTTAATACTACTTGCTGCTGCTGCTGCTTATTATTAACAATTGCTGCTGCTGCTTGTTATTGTTGCTGTTGCTGCTTGCTACGGCTACATATTGGTACGTTTGTGGCGACTGCTTGCTATTGCTGCTCGCTATGCAGTATTGCGGTTGCTGTTTTTTTTTTTTTGTTTTTTTGTTTGTTTGTTTGTTTTTTTTGTTGTTTTTTTTTTTGCCAGCATTGTGGTTGACCACTGCTGCTGCCAACCATTAGCCATGCCCACGTGATGGCATGCCATGGCTGTTGCTTGCCATTAGCTAGTCACCTGCTGTTGCCAGGTATATCAGCGGCTGGCGAAAAGCTGTTTTTTTTTGTTTGTTTGTTTGTTTTTTTTTTTGCATGGCTGCTGCTGTACCGGGTTATATCTATCTGCTGCCATTGGAGTTCTGGCTGCTATAGACGATATATGCATGCCATAGCTAGAAGTAGCTACCAGTATACTTTTTTTTTTTTTTTTGCCTGCCAGCAATCGGTGTTGCTATGGCTGTGCCCCGCTGGCTGCTCAATTGCTGAAAATGTTGCCCCCTTGTTACCGCCCTTGCTGTTAAGCCTGCCCCCTTGCCGTCCCGGGCCTACTCGCAGCCGAGTCCAGTAACTGCTACTACATACTACCCGGGGTGTAATGCTGCTGAGCCGTTACTATTGACTCACCCGTCGTGCCGGAGTTTTGGGGCTGGGTTGCGTCAGTCTGCGGCTGGGTTGCGTCAGTCTGCGGCTGGGTAGCGTTCTGAGGTTGGATCTGAGGTTGGGTTGCCACGGGTATCAGACGTGGTGGCTGCGGTATCGTTCCCTGGCTGTAGTCGCTGCCTTGAGCCATCTTGTCCTTGTGCTCTAACTAATTCCCGGCGGCTCCGATGAAAACGTTTCTTTTTTAACTCCGACTCGATTAAACTCTGCTGCTGGCACTGCTGCTGGCTGCCACTTGACGACTGCTGCCTTCCCGCCTAATTCACCTGCACGTGCTACCATGTGCGCATGCGTAGCTGCTGGTGACTCCCACCGTTAACTTGGTTTAACTACATTAAACCTCATGGGAATTTGGAGAATTTGGCAAGGCTGGCTCATTTGATCAATCATCTGGTTGTGTATATATGCCTGTATCCAAGGTACGTCATGAAGACGTGGCGCCAATAATAATAGCACTTGACTTTCACTGGACAGACAGACAATCCAATTGCCAACGTGCAAACTTCCGGAAAATTAATTTCAGTGCGCTGTCACTTCCCGTCTGAAAATGGTATTTCTTACACTGTGCAGTTCTAGCGATATATTTTCTCTCCTCGAAGATGGCGAAGGGTAGGGCTACACTATTTTGAGGTAAGTAGGAGTATGGTAATAACATCTACCTAATCTTGGTCGAAGACGGCGAGCATGAAGGGAATTAGCAATTTAGTGTGCTGAAGTTGACCTTTTCTGTAAGGTCAAATGTAGTGTTCAGTGGTATACAAGTAATAAAAAACATTTGAAAATGTAACAGGATGTAGGGATACCAGAACGGCAAAAAGTAAGGAAACAAGATAGGGATGATCGCACAAAACAGTGAAGTATACAACCCCCCTACAGAGATCTTTTCCATATACGTGTATAATGAAAAAAGATATGTAGGGGGATTGTATACTTCACTGTTTTGTGCGATCATCCCTATCTTGTTTCCTTACTTTTTGCCGTTCTGGTATCCCTAGCTACATCCTGTTACATTTTCAAATGTTTTTTATTACTTGTTTATGTCATTTTTTTTAGCAGCAGTGCTTGCAATTTGCCATCACAGAGCAGAAGTCGTCGGTGTCCTCACAAGTAGTAGGAGCCCTTGCTTTGGTATATGGACAATATTGACTCTGGTATTCACACAGCCAGCATTGGATAAAGAATCAGACCCAAGTCAACCCTTTTCTGGATGGATACTAAGGCAGCAATCCCTGTCTGAAGCATAATATTAGCTATACCAGAAGTAGCAAGATTTATATATTGTTGAGTCTTTAGATAGGCATTCAGCCCTCTCACAGAACACAGTAGGTAGTAACATACATGAATTATACGCACAGAGTTAGAATTTACCTCGGTTTTATCATAGATATACAACACAACGTAGGGATTGGAAACGCCCACTCATTATTGAAAACTATGCGCGTTTCGGTCATGTGACGGTTTAACCCCGAAAGTACTGGTACGGGCGGCGCGTTCCGCATGCGCATAGCGCGCGCTAACCAGCTGAGCTGTAGTGCAGTGCACAGTAATGAATACTGGTGTTCGCTAAGCTTTGGGAAGTCCCTGGTAATCTGATAAAGCTGAGTCTGGTCGCGCGCGGCAGTGCGGTAACGGTTTGAACTCAAACGCGGGAAACGGTGGCCTGACGATGGCTACGAGAACCGAACAAGTGACGGTCCGTGAGGCGGTTCGGAAAGTCATGGAGAAGGATTCAGGGCGTGGGGAACAACTGAGGAGTCTCCTTCAAGCAAGTGACACGAAGCGAAGTGATTTTGATGCTTTCTGCGTTAAGTTGGGTCATGTAGAAGTTGGTGTAAAATGAGGTTTTAAGCCTAGAGTTACTCTAGGGGGAAGTTTAAGTGAGCAAAGCCTAGAGTTACTCTAGGGGGTATTTTAAACCAGCACAACCTAGAGTTACTCTAGGGGGGATTTTAAACCAGTGATGAAAGTGTAAAAATCCCAGCATTATGAACTATATTGCTACTTATATGGGGCGATTTTAAACCACTTCAAGATTATTTAGTTACGAAGGGGCATCCTCACTGAAAGTAATCCTTCATTTATGTACACTTTTTTCTATTTACATGGGGTGATTTTAAACCACTTCAAGATTATATAGTTACGAAGGGGCATCCTCACTGAAATCCTTCATTTATGTACACTTTTTTCTATTTACATGGGGTGATTTTAAACCACTTCAAGATTAATGGCCGTGGATGACCTTTGACCTCAAGACTGTGATTATGTCACAATAAATATTATTGTGGATGACCTTTGACCTCAAGACTGTGATTATGTCACAACAAATATTTTTGTGGATGACCTTTGACTTCAAGACTGACTAGAATTGAAGTTTAATAGAAGCCCAAACTCACAACTATGTCAACAGGTATAGAACACAATTGATACATGTAATTATGCATGGTAAGGTATGATAATGCATTGTATGGTATAACAATAATGCAGGTAAACTGAGCTAATCATTGTATATGTAACAAGACAAATCAATAATACTTGAAGGTGGATGTGTTGAGGTATCTAATGAATAAGTTCCATGTCCTCATCATCAAGTGATGTGTCTTCAGTTTTTCCGTCACAGGGAAAGTAGATCCCGAATTTGCCAGTCAGCCCATTATACGAGGATATTACTCCTTCATACCATTCCTCTCCTGACGTGGTCTCAAATTTCATCCTCGCCCGTTTCCCCAGGACTTCAGGATGGTCGTTCGGGATATACTGTACAGTACTGTTGTCAACACATACAGCCAGACGTTTGCTGGCATTTTGCAACTTACACAAAATTGAAGCTCTCTTTCGGGACCCACTGGAACTTGCCACAAAGTTATCTGAGCGATCGGGGGGACCAAACTGCGATGTTTTGTCCGCAACTAATTTCATTTTCAGCTTCTGCCTTTTCTCTGCTGACGTCCTCCTCGCTTCTTCTGTTCTTGATCTGTAAGACAAGCCTGCACCTTCTTCCGCCAAAATATGCTTTAATCAAGCCACCTTATCAACTTTATACACCTTCATCATTGCTAATTTTAAGGACTGTGGTACGTCACTTTTACAATCCTTATTTATTCTTTCCACGGCATTTGTGGTACTGGTGTGGTACGTGAGGGATGTTGAGGGATGTTAGTAGGAAGGTGATTTATAGCTTGTTGCTTGTTTAAGATATCAGGTGCTGAGGAGTGGCTATACCTGATGAATCAAGCTCTTCTGTGGGCAGGTTGCCATTTATAAGTCTTCTTAGCAACCACCTGGCAACATGCTATAATTATGTGTACATGCATCCTGGATGACTGCTGTATAGTCCATTGGTCTGGAAGTGGTTTAAAATCGCCCCATATAGAGAGTCATATGTGAACATTGATCCTGGGTGGCTTTGTACGAGTATGCCCCTTTATAGTCCATTGATCTTGAAGTGGTTTAAAATCGCCCCATATAGAGAGTCATATGTGAACATTGATCCTGGGTGGCTTTGTACGAGTATGCCCCTTTATAGTCCATTGATCTTGAAGTGGTTTAAAATCGCCCCATATAAAGAGTAAAATGTGTACATAAATCAAGGATTACTTTCAGTGAGGATGCCCCTTCGTAACTAAATAATCTTGAAGTGGTTTAAAATCGCCCCATATAGAGAGTCATATGTGAACATTGATCCTGGGTGGCTTTGTACAAGTATGCCCCTTTATAGTCCATTGATCTTGAAGTGGTTTAAAATCGCCCCATAATAAAGAGTAAAATGTGTACATAAATCAAGGATTACTTTCAATGAGGATGCCCCTTCGTAACTAAATAATCTTGAAGTGGTTTAAAATCGCCCCATATAAGTAGCAATATAGTTCATAATGCTGGGATTTTTACACTTTCATCACTGGTTTAAAATTCCCCCTAGAGTAACTCTGTTGTGCTGGTTTAAAGTTCCCCCTAGAGTAACTCTAGGCTTAAAACCTCATTTTAAACCAACTTCTGTAGGACCCCCACGTTAAGTTGGTGGGTACTGTCCGCTCCAGTATGTTAAAAAGAGGGGGGAAATCTGTTTCCAGGACGAAAGTACTCAGGAGCTTCCATCAACTGAGACTGAAAGAGCTCCCTGAACTCTGGGAAGGCCTGTACCGGAAGGTTTGCTTACCCGTTGGGCCTGCATGTTTGCTCCAGTCAGTAAACAGACAGCTCTTTGACACATTGATGGTAGAGTGCTGCACTCAAATTTCAGAGCCTTCTATGAAGGCAGTAAACCCAACTGTATCTTTGGGTTCTGAAGAAGAGAATGCCATCCGCTATGCAAGTGGTTACGTTGCCATGAAATTGGTTAAGCGCTACAAAAAAGAAGGAAGTAAGAAAGCAGCTCAGTTTGTAGAATGTCTGTCAAATATGGCTGTGAATGGTGATGACTCCAGCTTTTATGCCTACACTAAAGAGTGGGTTAACACTGTCGACAGAGGAGGTTTGTTTCCCATCAATGAGAGTACATTTCTGTTCTTCCGAGAAGTTGAATGCAAGACCCAGCAATGCCTGCCTGCACACCTTGTTGGTTGCTCCCAAAGTGCTAGCAAGGATCTGAATCAGCAAATTTTTGACGATGTTGACATACAATTTTACTGGTCAATGCTGACTGCGGACATAGAAGAGGAACAATATGCACTCGAACTATTACATGCCATTATACTGTTGTGGATCACCATTCGTGGTTTTGCCATGACATCATCCTGGATGGAGTCCTACAAACAGGTCCACAAAAAGACCACAAAATGTAGCAAGGGGCTCCGCAGGAGGCTTAAAGAATCCAACACTGAATAGCACACACACACACAATACTAGTCTCGGTCCCAGACCCAACCAACCCTTTTCCTTTTGGTTAGTTGTCATAGTGCTGTACACGTGTTCCTCTGAACTCAATAATGAGATTTGACTATACTTAATAGAGTCGTGAAAACGCTGCAGCTATTATACGCACACAAAAAATACACACACAAAAAACATAATATTTTGTCTTCATTTTGCAAGTTACTTTCTGGGTCTCTTCTTTAGAGGCTCATTGTCAATAATCTCCTGCTCCTGGAAGAGGCGTCTCTTTGTGGTGCAGTTCCCTCTCACGGGCTCAAGGGCAAAAGATCTTTGTACCCTCAGTGACTGGGCCGAAAGCAAGCATGATTTTGCTGAAGGGTTTTCACAGCGTCCCCCTGTCGCACGCAGCTGGCCAAAGTGGTTTTCCAGGGGGTCCTGTGAGAATCTCTCACTCAAAATGTACTGCCCACTAACTCCAGGTAGCATCAGAAGGTAACGAGTGACTTCCACAAATGAGTTTACTGCATGGGAAGTAATGACAATCTCAATCACATTCCAGTAACTTTTCTATGCATGTATACCTGTTATGTGGAGGCCTTCAAGGGTTTCTCTGCTTAGACGCATTGTGGGTCTCTCCGCATCCGTAATATCTTTACGGGCATCAACGCTGGCCCTCCATTCCTTCAAGTAGCCAAGGAAGTCCTTCTGTAGCCACTGCAATAAAAGTGCATATAATTTAATATTATGGTACAGCATGTGTGTGTGTGAATGAACGACAAATAACTCACTGTAAGTCGCTCATCATTGGGACTGGTGTAAGGTCTCAGACTGGGCTTCCTTTTTCTTTTGTACTCATCCAAACTCCTCACGTTTAAACAGTCAAAGAAGCGGTCAAAGGTTCGTACAAACCTCCTTGTCTCAGATGTGTCGGGATTGCCATAGAACTCCAATGCATTTGCTACAGATTCACTTAGTACCTAAAGAAAACAAACATTCATTTTCATGATTGTAATAGGTATATTTCCAGCTAGGTATACATTATAAGCCTTGGGACCTAGAATTGTAATACTAGGTCCCAAGGCATTATGTACTCCCATGACGTACCTGTGCAGCCAAATCAACGCGCATCCTGGAGTAAGATGTAAGTTGAATGTGCTCGTACTTCAGCTTCTGGAGAAGGTAGAGTCCCTGTGAACGGGCCCCCATCGCAGTTTTGGCCTGATACAGACTTGTCATGTGCTGCCAGCTAATGTACTTGTTGTTTATCTGAATGATAAATGGAAGATGCATAATTATTAGACTGCTGCATGTAAACACTATAATTCTTTTCAAATGACAACACAGTGTAACTGAACGTATGCAAACCCCCCCTGCACTATTTGGTTTTATTGTCTCATTCCAACTTGAGCCATGCAGGTGCAACATGCACATGCAGGTGCAACATGCATGGGCACAAAGACTTACCCAGAGTGTTCTTGTACGGCCATGACCAAATGAGTGTGACCAACAGTTACGTGTTGTCTTTAGGAGGTGGGGGACGTCAGACATAAAAAAAAGAAATCGATTCTCATCAGTGTAAGGATTTTTAGTTTTGTAGCATAATGTGTCTTTGCTCGAGGAGTGCATTCGGAAAAATTTCCGATTTGGGGCTGCTCCGTCTCCAGTAACCACCATAACCTTGAACCCGAGGAATTCCAGTCTCTCAACAGCTTCCCAAATAATTGTGAACAGAAAATCTGCATTTGTGTTAGCAGTGGGGAATTGAGCATATGGAAATCGAAGGTTGGTGAAGATTCCACGTACCATTAGGGCTAACATATGTGTTGCCACTGGTGGGTGCTGGTCACCTTCACTCTGTTCAAGCCGGACTAGATCATTGTTAAGTTCACCGAGATCAACGAACCCAATCACTTGGTTCTCATTCTTGTCGTAGACCAGGCTTTCTTTCAGCTTCATTTCATCGAACACCACCACCACATGCTTTTTCCAGTCAGGTAGGGTACGCAGTTTAGCTTCATCAGCTAACAGCTGGTCCAGCTCATCGTAAAAGCCACTCCTTGACTTAATAAAATGTGTATAGTCCCGAAGAGTTCTTTCAGATGGAAGCTTTACGAACCCTGAAGTGCCCAATGCATGGTAAGCTGCAGATGACAGGAGCTTCAAGTTGAGACACCACCTTACCATGCATGGATGCCAGCGCATTTGTCGTGGGTTACTGCACCTGGCAGTCTTTAGCTGCTGCTCCCAAAAGAGGTGTCGAAACGTGCCTGGGGGGAAATCCTTACGGATTTGATCATCATTTTGTTCCATGGTGGACGTGAGTTCATCGTGGAGTTGTGAATCTACATGGATACCTCTCTTCTCAGTGCTTTTTCTTATCTTTTCTCGCAATTTCTGTACCTCCTTCTCAGCAGAACTGGCTCGGACCTGGAGATTCCTCAATTTTTCGCCCTTCTGAGGTGTGCTCAAATACCGATTGTTTCCATGCTTCTGTACTTCAGTGCTTCTTCGGGTCCAACGGCTATGCATGGCACGAAGAAGCGGACGATAAGCTTGGCAGGATTCACATTTAGTGCCATGCACTAAAAGATGACAACCAGTCGTGCGGATAATACTACTGTATCGCTCCCCTCCCATGGTAATTGGGAAGTCGTCTTCAAAAACTGCTGCCACACTCCCACTCACTGCTACAAACTTGCCTTTGTGTGCTACTGCCATTTCCTTGAACCTTTCCTCTGGATGGCCAGCACAAATGTTTGCCATATCAAGGAGGCCAATCAGGTTCCGCAAAGCAGGTGCATCTAACTGGTTAGGAACAGATGACAGTGGAGTAGAAGGTAAGTCTTTAGCCTCAAGTTTATGACCATGAACGAACACTACCCACGATTGATCTTCATTTACAATGAGAGAGTGTGTCACAATCATTGGAGATGTTGAACAGCAAGGCTGCTCGGAGATCTTGCATAGTCTGATGGAGGATAGATCTGCTGGAGTTTGGTTACTCCAGGAGGACGGGAGATTGTGAACCGAGGTGTATAGGTGCTGCAGTGGGGATGTGCACTGGACGGAAGGAAGGTCTGGGTGATCAAAAACTGACTCTTCAGACGTCTTTGAGGTATCTGAATCCTATACATGTAGAAGAAAAACGTGGGTATCCATAGATCCATACATAATATTATATTAAACAGTTTCTGATTGCATACCTTCACCTCCAGATAAGCACTTCTTTTCATGGCCTGTCTCTTCCTTTCACCATTCTTCTGGCTTGAAAAGCGAAGTTTTCTTGGCATTGCTGGCGGTAAAAAAACCCATGGCACGGATGAATATATAAACTACATAGCTATCATCAGCAGCAGCGGTCCATGAACTTTGCCGCCATCATTAATTTTGACAACTGGATTCCAAAACAACTAGTCTAGCAAAAGTCGAAATTCACTTTAGAGCTCTAGCCCTAATTGAAAGTGGATTGCAGTGGAAAGTACATAGACCCCTAGCAAAATAATTGATAATGATTTCTTCCATACCACCCCTATATCTCCCCCAAATCTCTTGCTTATGGACATGAACAATGCTGGGTTTCATAGACCCATGTATCTGTGATACTTGAAATAGCATAACTTTGCCCAAGTCTTACATATGCAGTTGCTACAGGAACACAAAGCGGACAATACAATAGCGAAACGCTTTCCAGTTCAGTACTGTAAACAAACCCCATTAGCTTACTATTACCAATTTGGCACTTCAATAGGTTAATACAGGCTGTTACCACCAAACCAGACTTAAAAAGAAGTCAGTTCAGCACAACACAAAAGTAAAAGAGGAACACAAAGTTACCTGTCCGCGCTTTCACTTCTTTTGTCGGGGTCTTGGCAGCAGCAATGTCCGGTCTATGAACCGTTTCCCGCGTTTGAGTTCAAAGCGTTACCGCACTACCGCGCGCGACCTGACTCGGCGTTATCAGATTACCAGGGACTTCCCAAAAGCTTAGCGAACACCAGTATTCATTACTGCAGCTGGTTAGCGTTGCGAAACGCGCTGGAGATCAAAGGATTTCACCGCCCGTATACATATACGTAAGTACAGCATCACGTGGGCGTTTCCAATCCCTACGTTGTGTTGTATATCTATGGTTTTATGAAGTACGAAATTATGACAAAACTCCCACAACGGCGAGAGACACTTCTAATTCAGCGATCTTGAGTAATAATATATATATATAAATTTTAATGACAATGGAAGGCCGGGGGACCCATATGTCAAGACTACAGATAAATACATACAAATACACACTTGTTAAAGTTAAAGTTTACGCTTTACCAAGAAACTTTGGTACACAAACACACCTGTGAGCCAAATGATATGAACATTCTTTGAGAGCAAAATAAATGTTAGCTTGTCAGTAGAGCTCATGTGGGGAAAGGAACTGTTGAGGGATCTGCAGCAGTTAAATAGTTCGTCTCTGTAATGACCTCGCCACAACCGGCAGGTGATCAGAAAATGGGTTTCATCCTCAATTTCGATACAACTTGGACAGAGGCGTTCCTCCAGTGGAGTAGGTTTAGGGAGGGAGTATCGGCCCGTTTCAATCCTTAGTGAGTGGGAACTAGATCGTAGTCTAGCCAGTTGTATACGAATATGTCTTGGGAGGTTGAGGTATGGTTCAAATTCAAGCCTTGTTTTGAACAAACGGTATGTTCTCAATTTTCTGGATGTGGCCAGATCACTTAACCATTGTTGTTGATATTGGTCCCAAAGTCTTTGCGTAAGCTTTTCAATGAATAGGTCATGTGGAATACTGTCTGGGTTGTTCCAGATATGGGAAAACCCTGCTTTGTCGAGCACTGTCTTGACTGTCTGTGCCCACTGACTGGGCTGCTCACAAATATTTAGCTGGTACGCTTCCTGCAATAATGGAGGGATGTCCCAGTGTGTTGAAATACGTAACCAATACTTTACCATAGCAATCTTTCTTCTGTTCTCCAGGGGACACCTACCAAGATCTCCATATACTGCTGCATTGCAAGCAGACGTTGGCAGCCCAAGAGCAAACTTACAGAACCGTTTATGAACTTTTTCCATTTCCTCTGCTTTGTCAGAGGCCCAGACTTCACATCCATATTCTGTAATGGGGCGTACTAATGTATCAAATAGGTATAGAAGTGTTGTTGGTTTAGGATGACCGAGGTGCATTGAAGTCTTTATCAAGGAGAAGGTGGCCTTATTAGCCTGGGATGCCAAGATCGAAATGGCTGGCTTCAGAGACCCATTTGCTGACAAGAGGACACCCAGGTATTTGTATTCTGATGCAATGGTAATGGGTGATCCACTCAAATGGAACCTGTGTGACATTGTTGTTCTTTGCCGTGAGAAGCAGACAACCTTGGTTTTCGTTAAATTTACTTGGAGGCTCCATTTTAGACAGTACTTGGACAGGCTGTTTATGGAAGACTGGAGTGCCTCAGGAGATTCAGAAAGAAGAACCAGGTCATCTGCAAAGAGTAGGAGTCGTAACTTAGAATGAATGAGATCAACACCTCCAGCCTCATCTGCTTCTAGGTGCTGTTCCAAATCAGCTATAAACAAATTGAACAGTAGGGGACTGAGGTTACACCCTTGACGCACACCTTTTCTACATGGGAAGAGAGAGGAGATCTCAGTTCCCAGCTGTACTACTGATATGGCGTTCGCATACATACTTTGAAGCAGGGTGAGTATCATATTGCTAACTCCCAGCGATGCTAGCTTGGTCCATAGGGCACCATGACTTATTGAATCAAAAGCCTTCTTGAAATCCACAAAGCAGGCAAATAAAGGTTTGGCTTTCTTCCTGTAGAACTGGATAACTGAGTTTAGGATAAATATTGGATCAGTCGTTCTTCGGCCATGTCGAAAGCCAAACTGTGTTTCATTTATAACATGTGTTGTTTCAGCCCAATCTAGCAGTCTGGCCCTTATGATGGCAGTGAAAATCTTGCCCATGACACTGAGGAGGGTAATGCCTCGGTAGTTGCTAGGGTCCTGTTTTTCACCACTTTTGTGAATAGGTTTGATAACACCAATGCTCCATGTCGAGGGGTAGATGCCTGAGGTTAACACCTGATTGAAAATGTCTCTAAGGAAAAAGACCAGCCGAGAGTCAAAGAGCTTAAAAAAGGCTGGCGTTAAGCCATCCCAACCAGGTGCTTTGTGAGCTTTGAGATGTGCAATTGCCGACTCTACTTCTTCCATTGTAATGGGAGAGTCCGTCGATGGATTTCCCAGTCTGCTTCCTCCCGGAGTGACCTGACTATCCAGTGGGGCTGGGCCGAGATTGAGTTCCTCAAAATGTGTTTTCATTGCATCCAGAGGGATAGGGATACATTCAGGTGTTTGCTGCCCTGAGGCTCTACGGACCCATTTCCAAAAGGTGTGAGGGCTCCTCAAAATAATTACGTTCGTTGCTAAGTGATCGCGCATGCGTACAAACGAGAAAATGGCGTGACTAAAGAAGCCATAGTTATTGAGTGGGCAGCTGCAGCCGCCTGGCGAAGACTTGGAGGTTGCGAAAAAGCGATGGCCAGGTGCACTACTCTGTGTGAAATGCTGCTGTTTCGTGCGAAAACCATCATGAGAGATTGAGGCGACGTAGAGCTAGCCCGTCTGAAGAAGAAGAAGAAGAAGAAGAAAGAAGAAAGAAAAACAATTTGCCCGTTTTGCGAGTACCTGGTGTGGTACTTTCGCGACGGTTTTTCGCGACGCGAGGAGTCTTGTTGGTCATGAAAAGACTCGAAGATGAACGGTATGTGGTTATAAAGGCTTATAAGTGTGCCGTTTCTGAGATTTGGTGAGATTTTTTTGTATTAGCATATATTGCGTGTACGTCGTATCCCTACATACAGAGTCTACCGACTCTGTGATATATCTTCTTCCTACGTGTAGGTGCTGGAATACAGGTGAAGTAATTCAACACATACTAAATTCTCACTGGTGAAAGATATACAATCAATGATATTTAATGAACGCCACCTTTTCTGAACATAGTTATCACACCTCAGCAGTTTGTCAGAGATAGTGTGTTGATCTGAAAACTCAGTGTTGTAATCTGCCATCTCTCCCTTGATCTCTGCTGCCAAAGCCTCGGCCCTGCATGAGGGAGCAAGAACCACACCTAGCGTTGTTGCGGCCTGGGAACGAGGCTAGAACCACACCCTGTGTACATACTACCAACGTCAGCCAGGAATGAGGGCAAGTCTTCTGACATCCATTTTGAGATTGTGAAACCTACCTAATTAGCCCCAAAAGGTTTGCCCTATCCGAAGACACAACAGCAACTATATTTCATCTTCTCTTTCAATCCATATCTGGATAACGTACCCCACTGTTGACAAACTCAACAATTTGAGGTAGCTACTCACATTTTCATGTACAAACCATCCATTTATGAAGTGCAACAATATCGAACTCCCCCCCCCCCCCCCCCCCCCCCCCCCCACACACACACACACACACACACACACACACAGTCACACACTTCCCTAGTTACGGGACCAAGATGTCCCATCTCAGCTGTGACTCCTGCGGTGTACACTGAATGACGTACGCCATGCTGAGCTCACCTCTTCTCAAAGGCAAGGTAGGTGGCACTATCCTGGCTGTACACGTCGATCTCCCGAGTCATCTTCAGTATCTCCATGTTCAGTTCCTGGATCTTTCCCCTGTGCAGGGGAATGGAATGTGGTAAGGGTGGAGTATGGAGTGCTGTTATAGTGTAGTATGGAATCCAGCCAGAATACACACCAGTGTTGAATGGAATGGAGAGATTTCAGGGATGGGTGGGAGTTAGGATACATGTACATCAATAACTAAAGTCAATATTCTCAAAGTGGCTTATCACCTGGATCGTGAAGTGGATTCAACAATCCCACTAAATGCTGACCAAAGCAAAAAATATTGCCCAAAAATTTCTGAGGATTACGTTCCTTCCCAGTGCAAAACAGAACCGAGACATTGTTCATGTGACGAATCCTTCTCCTCACACTCTGCAGCAGACGGGAACTGCTGAGTTGACCAGCGGGTGTCTGAGATATGATGGGTGCATGTGTACTCACCTCAGGATGCCCAGGAAATAGGACCTGTCCTGCACCTGACGCATCGGACCTGGACGACAGGAAGGACACTCCGTACACAACACACACACAGTACAAACCATAATCAAGCAAGCTTTCAGAAATCTTGAAACAGATACGTATAGTGATATTCAGGAGAGCAAAACATTTTAATGCACTTGAGGTGGGAGTGTCTTTGTTGTATATATACAAGCTAAGCATGCAGCTGTATTATCATGGGTGTTGAAAAGTCACATCTCAACTCTCAACAGTTTGGTCGACATTAGGATCTCTCCATATCCACACGATGTTGATAATCATGGCCACCAGTGGAAATTGTCCCCCAATATCAAAGTACCAATTCAGACCAAAAGTGCTACAGATGTAAGTTGAACAATGGACCTGTGGCCTGTGACCTGTGACCTGTGACCTGTGGCCTGTGGCCTGTGACCTGTGACCTGTGACCTGTGACCTGTGGCCTGTGGCCTGTGACCTGTGACCTGTGACCTGTGACCTGTGACCTGTGGCCTGTGACCTGTGACCTGTGACCTGTGACCTGTGGCCTGTGACCTGTGACCTGTGGCCTGTGACCTGTGACCTGTGACCTGTGACCTGTGACCTGTGGCCTGTGACCTGTGACCTGTGGGCATAGTGTGAGTACATCCATTAGTTAAGCTATTCAGTGCAAGCTACATGATGGGCCTGAGTGATCAGCTGAGGACAATGAAGTGACTAGTGTTGAGTACAGGTGCTGTGAGTACCTCTTGCCCCCGTCTTGAGTCCCCCCAGTCCCTGCTGGGTCACGGGACGATCAGCCACCTTGATCTGGGAGCCGAGAGCTGCACAGGAGGATCATATTCAGAGGTCTTCATCAAACTTGTGATCACAGCTCAGTCTCTCTGCACACAGCACGTACCTCCCATTCCCTGTGTGCCCCCCCTGGATCCCGGCCTAGCAGCCGTGCCAGGCATCTGCAACAATGAAGAGTAAAAGCATAGCCTCATACCACTGTAGAGCATTCTCTTCTCTTCAGACTCAGTATAGTCGATTGAACCTCAAATTTAGCCCTATAATCATTTTATCTTATGGCACATGTAGAGTCAGTACCTACATGTAGTATGAATTAACTCTTTAATGGTGCCTTGTCATCCAAAATCTAGTACGTTAATGGTCAGTAAAGAGTTAAATAGTTTTGTTTGGTCAGTAAGGAGTTAAGCAGCTTTGTATGGTCGACAAGGAGTTAAACCAGAAAGGCCTGACAAAACAAGTGCACAGTACCACAATTTACATAACTACCTGTGCTGACAAGAGCTCGGGAAGAGGATTAGACCACACTTATGATAGAAGCCCCAGCACTTCACAGTCACTTTGATATGACACTGACAAGCTCATCGTTGAACTGGAGGAGCCTAGCGCCTGTTATGCGTACCAGTACAAATACAACAGCACTATCACTATGCATGCACTGTTTTCTTGTAAACTCATTGGTTGGTATCTATCACCCCAGGGAGGGAATCATGGCTCATAACCACTCTCTGCTTCTATGAAATTTTAGATCTACGTTATGGCACAATCACACAGCGGGTACAGGATGAGTCAGGATTGAATACTTACCACTCCAGCTCCTTGCGCGCGCGTGTGTGTGTGTGTGTGTGTGTGTGTGTGTGTGTGTGCACATAAATGTGTGCATGTGCATAGGTGCGTATGTGTGTGTGTGTGAATGTGTGAAAATGGAAACAAATCAGTCGATCATACAAATTCAGATGGTTGCAATAGTTCATAACAGCCCACAACAATGATGTTACTTCTACGTCTTCATAAGTCCTGTGAAACTGCATTTGCATAGTCAGAGCCACATGTATCAGAGTAACCCTAACACCTCTCCCCCCTGACGGATGGAGGGTAGAAGGAAGTGCAGGAAGTTGGGAGCTGAAACTTCTGGCAAGTGAGAGCCGGAAGGTGGTCACTCCAATCAGCACCGCGTACTAAGAGCTGTGACCGGGGATTGTGCCCCTGTATACGGCAGATGTAGGTGTGGTGGGTGTGGCTTACTGTATTACTCCATAAACTACCAAAAAGTCACGCAGTCACAGTAGATGGTCACGTACTTTTTGGATGGTCACAAGCTATGACCTCGGTCGCAGCTCTAAGTACGGCATGCATTAGAGTGACAGCCCCTTGCTCTATGCACACAAATAGGTCTCGTTCAGCTCTACCCCCTCACCTGTGGGCATCCTATAGGGAGGTCGACCCCCGGTCGGTATCCTCCCCCGCATCATCCCGGAGGGGGGTCTCCGATTGGCTCCTGGCTGGGGCACACCCGACCTGAACACACGAGAGAGAGAGAATATAAAATCATGGTCTCCATAGTAATAGTAATCGGAAGCCAGCAATCTGATTGGATACAGCGTGGTCTCCAAATCCCGTACAGTCCATGAATCGTGGACTCTAAGTAGACCGTACTGCAAGCGACGAAAAGCTGGGCATGGGACTGGGAACGAGGCTAGACTCTAAGTGCCCCAGGCTTATTCGCATTATGGTTATTCATTATTATGTAGAGATGCAGTACAAAGTGCACGGGCATTGCATCGATATTTTATGGTACACATTAGTTACAGTCCAAGTCAGCGCCCTATACAAAGTACAGACTGTTCGTAGGCCACGCTAGCAGTTCTTGTTCAGAGTGGTCATCGCATACCTACTCAAATACTCAGCAACTCTTCTGACTCCATTGCTAGCCACTCCTCGGGAGTTGTCACTCTGGAAGTGTAAGCTTAGTTACCATGCAAGGGGGTGACACTCCCATTGATGCCGTAGTCAGAGCTGCGACCGGGGTAAGAAATCTTGACCGTCATTTTTGCTGCTTGACCGCTTGACCGCATCGCAAAAAGATTATTGACCGTTTGACTGCGCTGTATTTCAGCCGTTGACCGCTTGACCGCAGATAGTATACGGAAGAATGCGTAGCGACTGCAGCCTTTCCTTAGTATATGGGGTCAAGATTCGCTGATAAGCCCGGTCGCAGCTCTGACTACAGTGTGTATGGGAGTGTCACCCCTTGCCATGGCAGTGGCAATGCTCTAAACTAGTTAGACCCCTCGTCCAATGGAATCGGCGTCTAACTATTATCAACAGTTATGAACTCTTGCAATTATATACGGTGTTACCATTAATGCCATCGCGTGGAATTTGCACAGGACACGATTGAGCTCATGAGCTGGGATTGGTTGGTATTCTTATCCAAATAAAGCCCATGCAACCGTCCCCATAGTAACCACTCAACAAACAACACCATTTGTATTTGCACGCAAACCAACAGTAATGCCCGCAATCTACAGCTGTACATACATGCAAATAATTTATACGTACAGATATCTCCTCACATAATAATCTCAGGAATCCTTGTGTTCAGCTAAGCACAGCGCTGTATAGCTTCGTCCTCCAGGTCGTCTTCTACTCCGCTTTCTTGACCGTATACTTGACCTCTGATATGGAAGCGCCGCCCCGCCCACACGTAAATTAATTTAGGCCTCGTTCCCAGGCTCCTCATGCTCCTCCAGCTCCTCCCCTGCTTTTTGTGCAGTATGCGACGATAAGCTGGGGAGGAGAGGCTATAAGGTAGGTGCGGGTATTGCGGAACACTTAACTTTAGCAACTTGCCCACAGCATGTGAACGACTGCTGAACTGTACTATTCACAGCAGAGTATCTTTGGGGCCTTTGCAGTGCTGCATTGCAAATCTTACTTTAAGCGCTACTAATAATTTCTCAGTTGCCTGTTGCCACACCTACTATTTGCGGGTATTGCGGAACACGTGCGGGTAATGCGGAACACTGTGTAACAACAGCTTCAATTGCCTTCATTCCTTCCACACACCATCCTGTCTTTTCCATTGAGTTCTTGCAGAGGTTTTCTACCTGATTTTGACAGAGCCATTGTTGTTGTTTAGATTTCTTGCCAATTTTGCGGTTATCATAATAATATTTATAATATTGAGTACGAGTTGAGTGGGTTGGGTTAACCTTTGACCCGTGAAGGTCAGAAAGTTCTCGAAAGTTGCCTAAGAGCGAAGGCAGTTGTATTCTAGAACTGTGGTTTCCGCGATGTCGCTCATCGCCAAGTAATGGCTGAATAACTGTAAGTGTTCCGCAATACCCTCTGTTCCGCATTACACGAGTACAATAATTATTGTACAAGTACGTTTTGTATTCAAGAACAGAATGTGGCTGTTGGTTGATGTAGTGATCTTGTTGCAATTGACTTTGCTGAGAGAAACTTTTGCCCAAGCACCCGACGATGCTGATCCTTTCTGCACAGTAACCCTGCCTGGTATCGGATTTAATATCTTAGGCTACGCTCCCGAGGTTAAGCCTCTGATGGACTCACGCCACTACCAGAACTTGCTACCTCCACATCTGAATCCAGTCTGGCAAGAAGTGGACAACGATAACAATAATCGTGTTGGTATCACAACTGATGTAAGTTGCAATTGGGTAGAGATTGTAATATTATGAGGACCTCGTGTATCTGAGTTTTACAAGCAATAATGTGTTTATTTTTACCCTTTCCAGTGGGTTCAGAATACTAATGTCGCTTGCAGACAGGCTGCTTTTGTGTGTGGATTTGCAGCTGGCAACCAAGACAACTGGATGATCACTCAGCACATCAGCAGGATGGTAGGTGGTACCACACTGCCACAAGTTACTGTGCAGGTAGACTTTCAACTGAACTCTTGCACTCAAATGAACAACTGTGGTCGGACATTCGCCATCCACAAGTATGAGACGTCAACCATCAATGCAACAGCAGCAAGAAACCTCGATAACTATGAGTTTGTCCCTCCTCGGATAACCCCCACCGATGGCATTGGTGATGTAAGAGAGAACTCCTCAGTACAAATAGACTTTTCCACAGCAGCAACTGGATTCTACCTGGGGATCCGAGACGAGACTTCATGCATACTTGTTCATCGTGTGTTAGTATTTTACTATGTTTGTCCTGCAGAGACGTCAGATCTGATTACTCGCCCTGAGGTGATAGCTCCTTTCATTGGTAACAGTGCACCAATTGTGGTTAATGGACAGTGTGTTGAGAATTCAAGTCCAGAAAATGGAATTGGAGCAAGACTTACATGCTCACAGAACGGTGTCTGGGGAGGGCTTAGTGGTGCTGGGTGCGTATGTGACACAGGATTTCAGCGATCCTTGGATGGTCGCTCATGCATGGGTACGTTCTTGTCCATTCGTTTGACCATCTGTCCATCGGTTTACCCGTTGTTCCCCCCTCTCCCTTCCCTCCCCTCCAAATTAAAGGTTGTGATGCTGGGATGTACCTCTCTGTGAACGTCACCTGTCTCCCCTGTCCTGCTAACAGCAACAGCACACAACGAGGGCTGTCCGAGTGCCCCTGCTTTGAGGGATACTTCAGAGCTGTTGGAGAACCTCCAGAAAGAGAGTGTACTCGTAAGTGTGATGCTGGTGCAAGCCCCTTGCGGCTGCACTCCAGCGGCAAAATTTCCTGTAGCTGCAATGACTGCAAGTCTTGTGGCTGTCCAGTTGGCTCCAAATGCATCCTTCTCCTGGCAGTGATGTGAGAAGCCACCTGTGTTTTACAATAGAACAAACAAGATATCTCCTTTCTTAATCAGGACTCCTCACTTCATGCCCTATATGTACGAGTTAAGGTCTCAATGATTTGCTACCTTCTTTTGGGAGTCTTATTATATATGTACTAGCTACACCTGGTAGCCAGTGCAACTCACTGATAGGGCAGACTCACCGTTCAGAGTCATGTCTCAGGTCTTACTCTCACCCCCGTGGATACCTTAGCATGCAGACTCTGATTGCATCCACCAGCTCGTACTTACATGTATATAGCCTCATTCCAAGTCTGCCCATAGGCGTCTATAGGTACAGCTCATCACAGACATGATGGAGTGTCCATGCTGTCATCTCGAGCAATGTAATGGTGACTAATGCAAGGGGGTGCCACTCCTACATATAGATACCATACATGACACAAATATGTTTGGTTTCTGCGATTGCGTGACTATCCTTCTCACAATACACTCATACATATATATATATACACTCACACACGTACAGAGCCCCCCTCTGCCCCGCTCAACTTGCAAGTGCTCCAAGTGACCAACACCACAGTCCAGCTCAGTTGGGACCCTCCAGTGAGCAGTGGAGGGAGAGATGACCTGGCGTACCAACTCTCCTATCAGAGGGCAGGTGTCCCAGACTGTGTGACAGTGTATGGTCGAGTCAATGTCACTGTTGGTCAGATCACAGGCCTCAGGCCATTCACACAGTATGTAGTGATGGTGAGTGGTGAGAATGGAGTGTCAGCCCAGACCACTGACGCCAATGGGAGGACTGTCAGTACGAACATCACCACTGAGGGGGGAGGTGAGGGCTGGCTGGATGTATACTGTTTTTGTGGAGAACTAATTGTGGAAAACTAGGCCTAGAGTCGAGGTTATTTTAAACAGCCAGTTGCAGCTTTTGCTTGCTCCTAGCTCCATCCTCCTCCTCTTCTACCATTATTACCCCGGTTTCCTCTTCCTCCTACACCATTTTTCCGTCCTCTTCCCTCAGTGCCCTTCACCATATCACCAGCTCCTGCTTTTAACATCAGTAAGGGCAGTACCATCATCACATGGCTACCTCCAGCTGAGCCAAATGGGGTGATCCTACATTATGATATCCGCATATCACATGTGGATGCGGAGGGAAATGAAGAGTTTGTGATTGTAGTGAGAGAAGTGACTGGAATGACTTTCAATTTTACAATGTTGGGGCTAAGAAGCGGGACTTACCGTGTTCAGGTGCGTTATGCTACATGTAGCGGGTTCAGTTTCGAGTTTTTCTAGCGTTTTGTACGCATGCACTGTACACATGATGTTGTGTCATGGCAAATACAGCAAACAAAGGTTGATTTGTTGCTAATTCGCTCTGCATTCAGATCCAAGCAGTCACAGGAGTTGGAACTGGGCAGTTCTCAAGTCCTCTCATTCTCAGTGTTGAACAAAGTATGATTGTTACCAGTTGAGTACCTCTGGGGATAACTTTGCAAAACAACAGTTGTCTGGAAGGTTGAATGCATTTGTATAAACATCAGGTTGCTAGTGTATACGACTGTGCTGTTTACACGATTTAGTAACTCCCAACACATGATTATGACTCTGCAAGTGCAAAGGGTACGTCCTGGCATATCTATGTAGAATAAATACCCTGTGGGCTGTGAGCTTGAATCCAGATTGATTCCTAACCAACTCCCATGCAGCTATATAGTAGTAGAGTCAGTTGTTCACCCACGCACACTAGCTATACATCTGGAATAACACAGCTCAGTCACAACAATCAATTACATCTATTGACCTGGCCTAGACATTGAGACTTGTTTCTTTGATGGAATGGGAAATGAGGTAGTGATAATGGGTCACAACTAGCCACTAAATTCTTGCAGTGAGCTATAGAACCATAACTAGCATGTGGAATCGTTGGTGACATGCATGTCAAGGAGGTTAATGTTTTTGAGAATCACAAATTTACCACAAGGGTTGCCTTTCTCCCAAGATGTCATGAACTCAATAATGAAATGGGTCTCGTGTGCACCATCTATAGCTACTGTTGACAGTGTGCTATCAAACTCCCAAATGAACTGAGCACATTGGAACCTCCTTAAATTCTCTTGAAACCAAGTCCCAGAAATCACAGCAGTTTAACACTGCATATCATGACATTTGTAATTCCTTCAGATTCTGAGTCTCCAGGAGCTGTGATTGCTGCAGCAGTGATTCCTTCCATTGTAGCAGTCATTGCTATTGCACTGTTTGGAGCAGTGCTGTGCTGTCACATCCGATTAAGAGTGCAACTACACAAGAAACAGAACAGTGTGGCAGCCAGAGATTATCCAGAGTATGCTGTTGTGGAGCCGAACCTTGCCGGGAGGCAAACCATAGACACCAAGCAGAACGTTGCGTATGAGACTGTGATGCAAGCCATAGCTACTGAAACAAACGTTGCATATCAGGTTGGTATGCAAGGTCAGAGTCCAGAGCAGCAGAATAGCTTGTGACATTGAACATCAAAGAACAATTGCCCATAATTACATCTTTTGTATAAACATGTGAAATGCAGATTATTCTTCTGCATTATAATAGTGACTGGTTGTGAGTGGCATGTGCAGTTTATTTGTTTATTTGTTTCAGTTTCTGTTTTTCTTCAGTGTAATTACTAGTGCTACATAATAATACTGGTGAACTGCAACTTGTACCAGATTCCACATGATTGTAGTCTTGTGCCCAATCGGAATAACCATCCGGTGACTAGTGGTAAAGTTAATAATTATTGCAGTACTCATCTCCTAACTGACACAACACAATTATTATCCATATAGTTTTCATTACTGGTATAGTTAGTAGGCAGGTCTGGCTATACTTCTAACATGATATTTTGACGGGAATTTGGAGAATTTGGCAAGGCTAGCTCATTTGATTAATCATCTGTTTGTGTATGCCCATATCCAAGGTACGTCATGAAGACGTGGAGCCAACAATAAATAATAGCACTTGACTGTCACTGGACAGACAGACAATGCAATTGCCCACGTGCAAACTTCTGGAAAATTAATTTCAGTGCGCAGTCACTTCCTGTCTGAAAATGGGGTGTTTCTTACACTGTGCAGTTCTAGCGGTATATTTTCTCTCCTTGAAGATGGCGAAGGGTAGGGCTACACTATTTTGAGGTAAGTAGGAGTATGGTAATAACATCTACCTAATCTTGGTTGAAGACAGTGAGCATGAAGGGAATTAGCAATTTAGTGTGCTGAAGTTGACCTTTTCTGTAAGGTCAAATGTAGTGTTCAGTGGTATATATGTCTTCTTCCTACGTGTAGGTGCTGGAATACAGGTGAAGTAATTCAGTACATATTAAATTCTCACTGGTGAAAGATATACAGTCAATGATATTTAATGAACGCCACCTTTTCTGAACATAGTTATTACACCTCAGCACTTTGTCAGAGATAGTGTGTTGATCTGAAAACTCAGTGTTGTAATCTGCCATCTCTCCCTGCAGTTCCTTAATTGATCTCTGCTGCCAAAGCCTCGGCCCTGCATGAGGGAGCAAGAACCACACCTAGCCTTGTTGCGGCCTTAGAACGAGGCTAGAACCACACCCTGTGAACATATTACCAACGTCAGCCAGGAAGGAGGGCAAGTCTTCTGACATCCATTTTGAGATTGTGAAACCTACCTAATTAGCCCCAAAAGGTTTGCCCTATCCGAAGACACAACAGCAACTATATTTCATCTTCTCTTTCAATCCATATCTGGATAACGTACCCCACTGTTGACAAACTCAACAATTTGAGGTAGCTACTCACATTTTCATGTACAAACCATCCATTTTTGAAGTGCAACAATATCGAACTCCCCCCCCCCCCCCCCCCCCCCCACACACACACACACACACACTTCCCTAGTGATGGGACCAAGATGTCCCATCTCAGCTGTGACTCCTGCGGTGTACACTGAATGACGTACGCCATGCTGAGCTCACCTCTTCTCAAAGGCAAGGTAGGTAGCACTGTCCTGGCTGTACACGTCGATCTCCCGAGTCATCTTCAGAATCTCCATGTTGAGTTCCTGGATCTTTCCCCTGTGCAGGGGAATGGAATGTGGTAAGGGTGGAGTATGTAGTGCGGTCAAAGTGTAGTATGGAATCCAGTCAGAATACACACCAGTGTTGAATGGAATGGAGAGATTTCAGGGATGGGTGGGAGTTAGGATACATGTACATCAATAACTAAAGTCAATTCTCAAAGTGGCTTATCACCTGGATCGTGAAGTGGATTCAACAATCCCACTAAATGCTGACCAAAGCAAGAAATATTGCCCAAAAATTTCTGAGGATTAAGTTCCTTCCCAGTGCAAAACAGAACCGAGACATTGTTCATGTGACGAATCCTTCCCCCTCACACTCTGCAGCAGACGGGAACTGTTGAGTTGACCAGCGGGTGTCTGAGATATGATGAGTGCATGTGTACTCACCTCAGGATGCCCAGGAAATAGGACCTGTCCTGCACCTGACGCATTGGACCTGGACGACAGGAAGGACACTCCGTACACAACACACACACAGTACAAACCATATTCAAGCAAGCTTTCAGAAATCTTGAAACAGATATGTATAGTGATATTCAGGAGAGCTAAACACTTTAATGACATTCATAGCTGTATAATCATGGGTGTTGAAAAGTCACATATCTCAACTCTCAACAGTTTGGTCAACATTAGGATCTCTCCATATCCATACAATGTTGATAATCATGGCCACCAGTGGTTGCAATAAATTGTCAACCAATATCAAAGTACCAATTCAGACCAGAAGTGCTAGATGTAAGTTGAACAATGGACCTGTCACCTGTGGGCATAGTGCGAGTACATCCATTGGTTAAGCTATTCAGTGCAAGCTACAATGATGGGCCTGAGTGATCAGCGGACTATGAAGTGACTAGTGTTGTTGAGTATAGGTGTTGTGAGTACCTCTTGCCCCGGTCTTCAGTCCCCCCAGTCCCTGCTGGGTCACCGGACGATCAGCCACCTTGATCTGGGAGCCGAGAGCTGCACAGGAAGATCATATTCAGAGGTCTTCATCAAACTTGTGATCAAAGCGCAGTCTCTCTGCACACAGCACGTACCTCCCATTCCTTGTGCTCCCCCCCCTGGATCCCGGTCTAGCAGCCGTGCCAGGCATCTGCAAGACAACGTCAATGAAGAGTAACCAGCATAGCCTGGTACAACATACTCTAGTGAATTCTCTTCCTCTATAGACACCAACTCTCCAGTATACACGAACCTCAAATTTAACCCTTTAATCATTAACCTTTTCACCTGAAGAGAAACAGTATGAATTAACCCTTTAAAGTTGATGGTTGGTAAAGAGTTAAGAGGTTTGTTATGGTCAGTAAAGAGGCAGTTACTTAAGGTCGGCAAAGAGTTAAGCAGCTTCATATGGTGGATAAGGAGTTAAAGCAGAAAGTCTTGAATATGAGGAAGTAACAAGTGCACAGTACTCCGTATATAACCACATGTGCTGACAAGAGCTTGGGAAGAGACAACAGAGATTAGACCACACTCGACTCTGAATTAAAGAAGCACCAGCATATATGATGTCATCACCACCTCCCGTTAATGGGGCCTAGAACCTGCATGAAAATCTTCTGCATCGGAGATGCGGCATTTCAGGAGTGCGTAATGAGGTGCGCTCCTATCAAATCTGAACTGAACATCGTATATGTTATGGCACAATCACGCAGCGGGTACAGGATGCAGTCAGGATTGAATTCTTACCACTCCAGCTCCTTGTGTGTGTGCATGTGTGCATGTGCATTGGTGCATACATGTGTTTTTGTGTGTGGATGTGTGAAAATGGAAACAAAACAGTCGATCATACAAATTCAGATGGTTGCAATAGTTCATAACAATGATATCACTTCTATGGGTTCTTCATAAAATCCTGAGTGTAAGACAGCCCATTCTCTTGCATGCAGGATGAAGTTGGGAGCTGAGCGCAGGGAACCGTCTTGTAACCGGTCTGTCATAATATGATAGACCGGTTACGTGAGATTACCGCCACAGCTGCTGAATGTCCCCCCTACATGCATGCACATCCTCACCCACAAACCATATAGCTTCATGACAAGCTCTAAACAAATAGGTCTCACTCAGCTCTGCCTGGCCCCTCACCTGTGGGCATCCTATAGGGAGGTCGACCCCCGGTCGGTATCCTCCCCCGCATCATCCCGGAGGGGGGTCTCCGATTGGCTCGTGGTTGGGGCACACCCGACCTGAACACAAGAGAGAGAAGAATATAAAATCATGGTCTCCATAGTAATAGTTGCTACTTGGAAGCCAGCAATCTGATTGGATACAGCGTGGTCTCGAAATACCGTACAGTCCATGAATCGTGGACTGTACGGTATTTTGAGTGCCCCAGGCTTATTCGTTTAGTTGCGTTATGGTTATTCATTATGTAGAGATGCAGTACAAAGTACACGGGCATTGCATCGATATTTATGGTACACATTACATTAGTTACAGTCCAAGTCAGCGCCCTACAGATGTAGATTCTGATATGAAGTACAGACTAGTACTGTTTATAGGCCACTCTAGCAATTCTTGTTCAGAATGGTCATCGCATACCTACTCAAATACTCAGTAACTCTTCTGACTCCATTGCTAGCCACTCCTCGAAAGTTGTCACTCTGGAAGTGTAAGCTTAGTTACCTTGGCAGTGGCAGTGCTCTAAACTCAAGGGGGTGACACTCCCACTGACGCCGTAGTCAGAGCTGCGACCGGGCTTATCGGCGAATCTTGACCCCGTATACTAAGGAAGCGGTGGAGTCGCTACACATTCTTCCGTATAGTATCGGCGGTCAAGCGGTCAACGGCTGAAATATAGCGCAGTCAAACGGTCAAGAGATGCGGTCAAGTGGTCAAGCAGCGAAAATGACGGTCAAGATTTTTTGACACCGGTCGCAGCTCTGACTACGACGTCAATGGGAGTGTTAGCCCCTTGAAACTAGTTAGACACCTTGTCCAATGGAATATTATCAAGTCAAGAGTTATGAACTCTTGCAATTATGTACGGTGATACCATTAATGTCATTGGTTGGAATTTGGACAGGGTTTAAAAAAAAACCCAGAACACATTACACGATTGAGCTCATGACTGGGATTGGTTGTTATTCTTATCCAAATAAAGCCCATGCAGCCGTCCCCATAGTAACCACTCAACAAACTACTCCCACATTCATATTTCCAACATAGCCTCGAACCCAGGCGCCTGGGTTCGAGGCTAATTTCCAACAGTAATGCCGGCAAACTACAGCTGTGTATACATGCAAATACACGCACAGATCTCCTCACATTGGAATCCTTGTGTTAAGTGAGCGCGCTAGCTGTAACTTGTGACAACTATAGCTTCGTCCACCAGGTCGTCTTCTGCTCCGCTTTCTTGACCGTATACTTGACCTCAGAATTGGACCAGCCCCGCCCACACGTAAATCATTTTATGCTCGATAACTACCGTATTTAATCGAGTGTGTTCCGGCCGAAAGTACACAAGTACAATTGTACAAGTGCAGGGGTACGCTTTTATTGTATTCAAGAATGTGGTTGTTGGTTGCTGTAGTGATCGTGTTGCAATTGACTTTGCCGAGAGAGACTTTTGCCCAAGCACCCGACGATGCTGATCCTTTTTGCACAGTAACCCTGCCTGGTATTGGATTTAACATCCTAGACTACCCTCCCGAGGTCAAGCCTCTGATGGACTCACGCCACTACCAGAACTTGCTACCTCCACATCCGAATGCAGTCTGGCAAGAAGTGGACAACGATAACAATAATCATGTTGGTACCACAACTGATGTAAGTTGGGTAGAGATCAAACACATAATTCCCTCAGCTGGAGGACCAGCCAGGTGGCTGAAGGGACATTTCCTGTCTAAAATTAAAATTTATCTATCTATCTATCTATCTATCTATCTATCTATCTATCTATCTACCTAATCATGAGGACGTATGTGACCTTGTGTGAGTTTTACAAAGCAATAATTATTTTTACCCTTTCCAGTGGACTCAGAATACTAATACTGCTTGCAGACAGGCTGCTTTTGTGTGTGGATTTCCAGCTGGCACCCAAGACAACTGGATGATCACTCAGCACATCAGCAGGATGGTTGATGGTACTGCACTGCCACAAGTTAATGTGCAGGTAGACTTTCAACTGAACTCTTGCACTCAAATGAACAACTGTGGTCGGACGTTTGCCTTCCACAAATATGAGACGTCAACCATCGATGCAACAGCAGCAAGAAACCTCAGCAACTATGAGTTTGTCCCTCCTCGGATAACCCCCACCGATGGCAGTGGTGATGTAAGAGAGAACTCCTCAGTACAAATAGACTTTTCGACAGCAGCAACTGGTGTCTACCTGGGGATCCGAGACGAGACTTCGTGTGTATTTGTTCATCGTGTGCTAGTATTTTACTATGTTTGTCCTGCAGAGACGTCAGATCTCATTACTCGCCCTGAGATGATAGCTCCTCGCATTGGTAACAGTGCACCAATTGTGGTTAATGGACAGTGTGTTGAGAATTCCAGTCCAGAAAATGGAATTGGGGCAAGACTTACATGCTCACAGAACGGTGTCTGGGGAGGGCTTGGTGGTGCTGGCTGTGTATGTGACACAGGATTTCAGCGATCCTTGGATGGTCGCTCATGCGTGGGTACGTTCATGTCCATCTGTTTATCCGTCTGTCCATCATTTTATCCCCCCCCCCCCCACCCCACCCCCTCCCCTCCAAAGGTTGTGATGCTGGGCTGTACCTGTCTGTCAATGGCACCTGTCTTCCCTGTCCTGCTAACAGCAACAGCACACAGCGAGGGTCGTCCGAGTGCCCCTGCTTTGAGGGATACTTAATTCAGAGCTGTTGGAGAACCTCCAGAAAGAGAGTGTACTCGTAAGTGTGATGCTGATGCGAGCCCCATGCTGCTGCACTCCAGGGACAGAATTTCCTGTAGCTACAATGACTGCAAGCCTTGTGGCTGCCCGGTTTTTGGGCTCCAAATGCACGAGTTAAGGCCTCAAGGATAGGGCAGACTCGCCTTTCAGAAGCATGTCTCAGGTCTTACTCTCACCCCGTGGATACCTCTGATACCATACGTGGCAAAACACAAATTGTTGGTTTGGCAATATATTGGGTTTCTGCAATTGCGTGACTATCCTTCTCAACGTAATTTCAAAAATGCAGGGCTTGTACCCACCACAAGTGGTTGAGTAAGTTAGTCACGCAATTGCAGAAACCCAATACATTGCCAATTTGGAAGCTTCTCCCACTGAATTCATTTCCAGCACTGCATTCATTCGAATTAGCATGAGGTTCACCAAAATCAACTTTTCCTTTTCTGGTGCTATTACCTGTTGTCTAAATAAACTCCCCATCCTTGTAGCAAATTCAATTGTTGCACTGGCCATCATGATAAATATTCCATTGACTATAGCACCAGCCATCCCCATAAGGCATCACCCACTCCAAGTCTCATGCACCTATTAAAATACTTCTTTATCCCTTGACCATTTTGTGACCTTGATCTTAGTCATGACTACCACTAAAAAAAGGGTTATTTTCGTTGTCGGTCATGACAAGTGGTCAAGAACAAAATTGGGTGATACAGTTAAGGTGCAACTCAAACGGGAAATGATTTTCCTACAATGTGGTCACGCGGTTCAGCCACAAAAATAACGGTCAGAATTTATTGATCCGGGTCTTAGCTGTGATCCATGACCGGTGTCTTAGCTGTGACCGGCGTCTATATAGAGTGACACCCCCTCAAATTAAAAAGGGATGGTAAAAGAGCTTACAACTTGACTACCAAGATGAGTCACGACAGCTTCAGGATATAATGGCGACCAATAGAAAAACCAAAGTGCTCATAACTCTAACACCATGGTGAGTTTCAGCACTACCAGTATTACTGCATATGGCAGCAATCATGGCAATGTAGTGTGAATCTTTGTAGGCCATTCCTGAGCTGCATGCTGTGAAGTTTGATTACATTGTGACATTATGCAGAACATTTTTCAAATTTTTTCTTACTATGGTATGCATTGTGTGTGATGGTTGAGCAATTATAGTCCCATAGGTCTTCCATAACAGTGTATATGATCATGACATTCTGAGTGTGCATTAAAATGCATGTTGCGGAGTGGTCTTGTTCGCTTCACCATCAAAATGCATGTATATTTCCCTGTTTGGTTGCCTTGAGTACAATAATTACCCCGCGCGCACATGCGCGAAGCGGGGTTAAGCAATCGGTTTTGTCCGTCTGTCTGTCAGTCGTCTGTCGCTCGCAAAAAATTGAAATCTCGCCACATAGACCCTCAAAAAACATCCAAATGGAGTCAAACAATAGCAAATAGCAAAAAACTGCTCTATGTGTACCTGACTGAAGTCAAGGCGCTCCGTTTCGCTGTATTGCGGCTATTTCCTACTTTTCATAACTATTCATAACATTGGCTCCACCTCTTCGTGACCTCAGAGTCCCATCAAGAACAAGACACGCAGTGCATTTGGAAACTTCATGCTTCGAGATGACCGCTAGGAAACTGTTTTCTCACGATCTATGTACTTCACAGACATCGTGGCTATTGTTTCGGCTGTTTTTCCAGCTATTTCCTATTATTCGTAGCATTTTGCCCCACCTCTCCAGCTTCACAATATTTATATATACGGTAAGCGGTCACTCCCACACCTTGGATATGGCCATACACGAAAACAGTATACGCGATAGCCGCCTCGGCAGAGATGTCACGTCGATTGTAGCTGCACTGCATGCATCCTGGCATGTAGCTAGACGTTCAGCGCGGGGTATGTGTTCTATGAACACCTCTAGTTATTGTTATGCACTCATGCACAATATAACACATACATACAGAGCCCCCCTCTGCCCCTCTCAACTTGCGAGTACTCCAAGTGACCAACACCACAGTCCAGCTCAGTTGGGACCCTCCAGTGAGCAACGGAGGGAGAGATGACCTGGAGTACCAACTCTCCTACCAGAGGACAGGTGTCCCAGACAATGGGACAGTGCACGGTCGAGTCAATGTCACTTCGGGTGAGATCACTGGCCTCAGGCCATTCACACAGTATGTGGTGATGGTGAGTGGTGAGAATGGAGTGTCAGCCCAGGCCACTGACGCCAGTGGGAGGACTGTCAGTGTGACCATCACCACTGAGGAGGGAGGTGAGTTCTCATTGATTTTTCTGCTCCATGAATTGCAAGATCTGTTGTATAGATGTTGATTTCTCTTCCTCCTGCTCCTCCTGCTCCTCCTCCTCCTCCTCCTCCTCCTCCTCCCCCTCCTCCCCCTCCTCTCCTCTTCCTCCTCCTCCTCCTCTCCTCCCAGTCCCCCCTACCATAACTCCTGAGACTGTCCAAGTCAATGAGGCTAGTGACATCATCACCTGGCAACCTCCAGCTGAGCCAAATGGACAGATCTTGCACTACAACATCCGTATATATCGTGTGGAAGCGAACGGTAACGAGGAGCTGGTGGACACAGTGAGAGAGGTGCAGGGAACAACGTACGACTTTTCAACACGAGGGCTAAGTGGTGGAACTTACAACATTCAGGTTAGTCATACGCGTCTGAGGGTTTGTGGGACGGACCTGAGATAGGATGCAGTCTGCACCCTGTACCCTGTACCGTGCTGACGTGGTCCAATTTTTTCTATATATCAGCCAATTAATGTCTCTACCACCTAGCTTCATACCCTTCTCACCTGAATTTTCTTCACATGTGAGCATAAGCTAGCTTATAGTGTACACGAATTTCTCAAGGAGGCAACGTTATTGGAAGTACGCACATGTATGAATGCATGCACACATGCACACATGCACACACACCACACTCCTCCATCATCTTCCAGATCCAGGCCGCTACAAGTGTTGGTGTTGGAGAGTTTTCCAACCCAGTTACACTCACCATTCAAGGTAGCCTAACCTCAGTTGGCCAGTATACAACTACGTTCAAACAAGAATTGTTTTGAACTCACAGCCAAGTCTTGCACGCATGGCTATAGCAAAGGGAAATACCGTTATCCATCCTACGTCCAATCCCATCCATATTTTCCGAATGGGACTGGGTCGAATTGAGGCAATGGGTTTTCCCCTTGTTTTGAGAGGCGGAGTACGACTTCCCATCAATAAATCCCTTTCATTTTCTTTTGAGTATTTGCATGCTTTCTTTACACATCTTTCTTCCATCTCATTCACAGGTTCTGAATCTCTAACGTTGATTGTTGCAGCAGTGATTCCTTCCATTGCAGCAGTCATTGCTATTGCACTGTTTGGAGCAGTGCTGTGCTGTCACATCCGATTAAGAGTGCAACTACACAAGAGACAGAACAGTGTGGCAGCCAGAGATTATCCAGAGTATGCTGATGTGGAGCCAAACCTTGCCGGGAGGCAAACCATAGACACCAAGCAGAACGTTGCGTATGAGACTGCGATGCAAGCCATAGCTACTGAAGCAAATGCTGCATATCAGGTTGGTATGCAAGGTCAGAGTCCAGAGCAGCAGAATAGTTTGTGACATTGAACATCAAAGAACGATTGCCCATAATTACATAGACTTCCATGTGAAATGCAGAATTATTCTTCTGCATTATAATAGTGACTGGTTGTGAGTGGCATGTGCAGTTCATTTGTTTCAGTTTCTGTTTTTCTTCAGTGTAATTACTAGTGCTACATAATAATACTGGTGAACTGCAACTTGTACCAGATTCCACATGATTGTATATAGTCTTGTGCCCGGTCGGAATAACCATCCGGTGACTTTCAGCTCAGTCTTCATTTGTTTTGGCAAACTGCCAGAAAAACCGGACAGAACTGGAAGTCGTACTCATGGAATACATACATAATTGCAAGAGAAATTTGTTTTCTCATTGGGCAGCCTGGATGAAATACTTGACGATCCACACAAGAAGGTTCTTAATGAAGACCAAGTTTTCCGCCGAAAGTCGCCAGACACTCTTCTCGTAAGAGTGGGGCCTGGGCACGAGACTAGACTAGCATGATTGTGGTAAACGAATCTGCTTACCTGAGTTTCCACAATCACAATCTTGTCGAGCAGTGTATGCCTATAATGTGGAATAAAGGTTATTTTGCGTCAAGTCTTGCTCTAGTTGAGTTAATCTGCTTACTAGAAATGATCGGCATATAGCTACTGCTCAACTGACGTGCTCTTAAAAGCATGTGATTGTGGAAACTCAAGTTAGGTGAACAAAGGTTATTTACCTGTAAGCAAATTATTGTGTGCTCTTGAGGCTGACTGTGCAGTGAATGTCTTGATCTGGCATGTAGCCATACTATAGTCATGTCATGGTTCTTCTTGGAGCAGATTTGACTATATGGGAAGAGGGATGGTTAGATATGCCCCTTCCATACACATTCACACACACACAGGAACCATACACTACACATGCAAACCAAGGCCATGCACACCATGCACACACACTGCACACACACTGCACACACACTGCACACACACACTGCACACACACTGCACACACACTGCACACACACTGCACACACACTGCACACACACACTGCACACACACTGCACACACACTGCACACACACTGCACACACACTGCACACACACACTGCACACACACACTGCACACACACTGCACACACACACTGCACACACACTGCACACACACTGCACACCATGCACACACACTGCACACACACACTGCACACACACTGCACACACACTGCACACACACTGCACACACACTGCACACACACTGCACACACACTGCACACACACACTGCACACACACACTGCACACACACTGCACACACACTGCACACACACTGCACACACACTGCACACACACTGCACACACACTGCACACACACTGCACACACACACTGCACACACACTGCACACACACTGCACACACACTGCACACACACTGCACACACACTGCACACACACTGCACACACACCACACACACACTGCACACACACACTGCACACTGTTAAAACAGTGGTGTTAGTCTAGCACCAGTAGTGTTAATCTAAGCATATATCTGCAGTGCAACTTTTAACCCAGGTGGTGTAATACAACACTAGGTTTGCTACTTTGACACCAACACAGCTAGATATAAACCACTGGTGTGTAGAAATAGCACTCAGGTGAGGTTCACATAACACACACAGTTTTTGGGGGTGTGAGATTAGCACCAGGGGTGGTAATTCTAGCACATCTATGTAGTGTTAATTTAATCCGATAGGTGTAATTTAACACTGCAGGGCTTAAAATTAACCACCGGAGTAGAAACAGCACCAGGTACAGGATTCACCAGCTCCCATGCTGGGTTGTGAGAATAGCACCAGGGGTGGTAATTCTAGCACATCTATGTAGTGTTAATTTAATCCGATAGGTGTAATTTAACAATGCGTTCGTTGGTTTAACACCAGCAGGGCTTAAAATGAACCACCCAGAATAGCACCAGGTACAGGGATCACCGGCACCCATGCTAGGGTGTGAGAATAGCACCAGGGGTGGTAATTCAAGCACAGCTATTTGGTGCTAGGTGTAATTTAACACTGCGTTGGCGTTGCTTTAACCCGACAGCTTAAAATAAAACTACCCGGGAGTAGAAACAGCACCAGGTACAGGATTCACCAGCTCCCATGCTGGGGTGAGAGAATAGCACCAGGGGTTGTAATTCTAGCACATCTATGTAGTGTTAATTTAATCCGATAGGTGTAATTTAACAATGCGTTCGTTGGTTTAACACCAGCAGGGCTTAAAATGAACCACCCAGAAATAGCACCAGGTACAGGGATCACCGGCACCCATGCTAGGGTGTGAGAATAGCACCAGGGGTGGTAATTCAAGCACAGCTATTTAGTGCTAGGTGTAATTTAACACTGCGTTGGCGTTGCTTTAACCCGACAGCTATGATAAAACTACCCCGGAGTAGAAACAGCACCAGTACAGGGTTGACTGGCTCGATGCACTCCTGCTTCACGTAGTGTGTGAGTATAACTGGCAGCGTAGCTAGTGCAAAATACGTGGGAATGAGGGCATATGGCGCCGCCGAACTCAACTTGGTTGCAGCGAGCGCCATTGGTGAGACTCAGTACCTATAAGTAATCTCTTGTAAGCCCTACGTTGGCGGTTAACGGCAAGTTACTTTATCTTGACAGCGTTTTAGATAATAGAGCCGGGTTCTTCGTTGAATTACAGTCAGTAGATCGCTGCTATGCTCGATCGAAGTCCTGCGCAGCTCGATACTATATTGCGAATGACCAAAATCACGTGAATGTCACGTGCTGCGAATAAGTATACAGCGCGGGGTTTTATTCAGAGCAGCTGTTGATATATTTTGAATCGACCAGAAGAAGAGCACGATTGAGGTGAAGCTATGCTGTTCCTTCAGGAAACCTCTAACTCAGTGTCTGGTACAAAAAGGAAGCAAAGTCGTTCGGTTCCAAGTTGACGGACGGGTAAGTATATCGTGTATAGTGTTTTTGTGTGCGTTCACTGTGTTGAGGTTTGCAAATGAGTGTTGCGTGTGTTGGGCTTTGTGGCCATGCCTGGTCTTCAATCTGATATATAAATACATAACTCCACAGGCTTCCTAGAATACCTAGATGCCTGTATGATGGTATTTTAGCGGACCAACAGCAAAGTATAGTTTGTCAACTGGTTGTTAGTCTCACCTCTTGGGCTTTGTGGTTGTGTGGCTATCAGTCTGACCTATTGGGCACTGCATGTGGTTGTGTGACTGTCTAGCCTCGTTCCCAGGCACACATTAATTGGGGAGAAGAGTGCCTGGTATCCACTGTTTGTGGCTCCCCAGGTTTTTGTAGGGAACTGTAAGCTACTGTCATACTAGTCCGTGTTGCACGACCATAGTCGTTTACATCTACAAGACGTAGCTCTGTTCAGCCAAGCCATGCCGTACGGCCTTGGTACGGTCGGAAAGCCAACTGAGGACGAACAACTGACAGCATGTACATAATGGCAAGAATGGGTTTGTATGGTTACATACGGCCAGGTTGAATTTTCTGTGGATCTGTATCGTGTTTCACGTCCACTTCAGAAAGGCATGTTGCCGTCCGAAACCATGGCCTCTCATGATGCTGGAGTTGTACATTTTACTGAATATTTTTCCGCGTTGTTTCAGCTTATGAATTATACAGCAAATGTAACGGAACTGCTAGCGCATCCGTGAACAGTGGCGCTCTTCTCCCCAATTACCGAGCAAGGCTCAGTCTTATTTACCTGTTGGGCCTTGTGGTCGTGTGACTGTCAAGCTTTGTGAGTGTAGTTTAGTGTAGCCTCATTCCCAGGCCTACCTGGTGTGTAACGGAACTGCTAGCGCATCCGTGAACAGTGGCGCTCTTCTCCCCAATTACCGAGTTTATATCTTTATCCCGGTTGAGTTGTGTGCGGTGACTCCTCTGTGCGAGTTTATCCCATTCCGTCAGTTGCATTAGTTGGTCGGCACTGGGTTTATGATTACCATTCCATCTGTGTCACTTGTAGTGTGTCATCGTTCATGTGATAAAAGATGGACACTCCCCCACTCCTAGGCATCCCCAGGCATACCCAGCTTTATTGAGATCCGAGACACCTCTTACAAGCAAACCTGGACAGCTCACCTCGCGAAATGTCAATCCGCAACAAACGATGAGTGACCCTCTCGCACATGTGCCAACTATGTCCTAGCTTTGAGGGGTACTCTGTCAATTTTTGTTAGCACAACAGTGAAAGTTTTTCAAGTGGTTGCAATCCAATTGGTATCGCCAGATTCCAGTCACGAGTCCATGGCTTCACCCCACTTAGCCTCGTACCCAGGTGTGAAGGAGGGGGAAAGTGCGCCTGGTATCTACTGTTTGCGCATGCTCTTAATTTCCCGACATTCCGGGAATCCCGGATAAGACTGCATGCGTCATTCCCGTGGCTTGTTGACGTCAGATGTGTTCGTAACCGTATCACGATTGTATTTTGTCAATAATGGCGACTTTTTGCAAGACCTAGACCAGGCTGTTTCGTACCTTCAGCGTCTTGAGTGTGCAGCGATGACAGATCAGAGGGCATCTTTGAAGTGAGTATACGAAGAGACTCTCGCTACGCATTGGTTTTAGTAAGTCGTTGTGTTATACCGTGATGTGAAGAGATGCCAGTGTAGTCATTGTAGTTTCATCCCTCATGGCATCGATGACAGACCAAGTTCCAAATGTGAGTGTGAAAGCTGCGATCATGTCTTCGTCGTTTCGTTGTGTAGTAGACGTACACCCGGAAAGTTTTGCGATGTCATCTGCATAAATCCACGTGGTTTTATGTAATAATTAAGCGCATGCGCAAACAATGGATACCAGACGCTCTTTCCCCCTCCTCCGCACCTGGTTTCGTGGCTAAACCCCAATGAGAGAGAGGCTTGGGGGGGGGGGGGGGGGGCTCTCTCTGCACTGCATTCCCACATTAATAGTTGTAGCTGAAGCCACCAGAACATCTTCACAGGTTGTGCTACACATGACCATGCATATGCATGCGTGGTAGCAATCAATACATTAAGATTTTAACGTGTGTCTGTATGTGTGTGTGTGAGTGACGGAAGTGGGATGTTTGTGGGGTGGGACTAGACTATAGTGACGCGCGACCTTCGTACTTTAATTTATTTACTGAACCTCGAGCTCCGCGAAGACTGTTCGAGAACATTGGGCTGGAATCCAGCTGGGGCTGCAAGCGGATGCATGCAATCGGGGAGCAGCAGCCGAAGCGGACACGATCGGGAGCAGCAGCTGAAGCGGACGCAAAGCGGCGAGCATGCAGCAGCAGCTGAAGCGGGTGCAATCGGGGAGCAGCAGCTGGAAGCGGACGCAAACGGGGAACAGCAGTTGAAGTGGATGCAACGGGCCAGGGAGCAGCAGCTGATTCGAAGCTGACGCAAGCGGCGAGCAGTCAACGCAATCAAGGGGCAAGCGGACGCAATTGTGGAGCAGCAGCTCTGCACAGAGAGCTGTCCGGCGCCAGATTACTCACGGTAGGCGAACGAGGGGGAAGTAGCTTAGCGAGCGAAGCTACTTGTACTAACTTTCAATGCAGCAAGGGCATCATTGATTACTTGCCTTCTCACTCTCTCAACATAGGATGGAGATGATACTATGAAACGTACCTTTTGGAAAGGTTCTTCTCAAGCTTCCGAATGTAAGAGATGACTAGTAGTGCCCTTGCAACTGTAAGTACTACATTGTATGCATTGCAATGTTTGTCTCCAAACTAACATCTAACCTAGCTAGATATTGTTCCTTGACGTTTCATGGATTAAGTGATTCTTTTATTGTTCTCATGTATCAAACTTGCATTTTTATAATGTTTTGCGTACAATTTGTGTTGAGGTACACCCTTTTTGGTGCTTGTTTAAATCCTCCAGTGCTAATGTTACCCAGGAAACTGGTGTAACCTCAACACCACATTTAAAATGACTCCACTTAAAAGGTGCCAATTTGGCACTATTAGCTGGAGTCACTTGTATAAGGGCTTGGAACAACCCCCTTTCTAGTGCTGATTTAAATCCTCCAGTGCTATATCTAGCCATGAAGCTGGTATATTTCTACACCACTTAAGTGTTAAACTTACTATCTTGGATGTGTCAATTCAACACTAAAGTGTTAAACTTACTATATTGGATGTGTCAATTCAACACTCAAACCTAGAGTCACTGAGTGGACACTTGAAGGACACCTGATTTGGGTGTTAAAGTAACCCCTTCTTGTGCTGATTCAAATCCTCCAGTGCTAAATCTACCCTTGGAGCGGGTGTATTTCTACACCACTTAAGTGTTAAACTTACTATCTTGGAAGTGTCAGTTCAACACTCAAACCTAGAGTCACTGAGTGGACACTTGAGGGACACCTGATTTGGGTGTTAAAGTAACCCCTTCCTAGTGCTGATTCAAATCCTCCAGTGCTAAATCTACCCTTGAAGCGGGTGTATTTCTACACCACTTAAGTGTTAAACTTACCATCTTGGAAGTGTCAATTCAACACTCAAACCTAGAGTCACTGAGTGGACACTCGAGGGACACCTGATTGGGGTGTTAAAGTAACCCCTTCCTAGTGCTGATTCAAATCCTCCAGTGCTAAATCTACCCTTGAAGTGGGTGTAATTCTACACCACTTAAGTGTTAAACTTACTATCTTGGAAGTGTCAATTCAACACTAAAGTGTTAAACTTACCATCTTGGAAGTGTCAATTCAACACTCAAACCTAGAGTCACTGAGTGGACACTCGAGGGACACCTGATTTGGGTGTTAAAGTAACCCCTTCCTAGTGCTGATTCAAATCCTCCAGTGCTAAATCTACCCTTGAAGTGGGTGCATTTCTACACCACTTAAGTGTTAAACTTACTATCTTGGAAGTGTCAATTCAACACTAAAGTGTTAAACTTACCATCTTGGAAGTGTCAATTCAACACTCAAACCTAGAGTCACTGAGTGGACACTCGAGGGACACCTGATTTGGGTGTTAAAGTAACCCCTTCCTAGTGCTGATTCAAATCCTCCAGTGCTAAATCTACCCTTGGAGCGGGTGTATTTCTACACCACTTAAGTGTTAAACTTACTATCTTGGAAGTGTCAATTCAACACTAAAGTGTTAAACTTACCATCTTGGAAGTGTCAATTCAACACTCAAACCTAGAGTCACTGAGTGGACACTCGAGGGACACCTACCTGATTTGGGTGTTAAAGTAACCCCTTCCTAGTGCTGATTCAAATCCTCCAGTGCTAAATCTACCCTTGGAGCGGGTGTATTTCTACACCACTTAAGTGTTAAACTTACACCATTTTGGAGGTGTCAATTCAACTCTCAAACCCAGAGTCACTGAGTGGACACTCAAGTAACACCTGATTTGGGTGTTAAACTTACACCCCATTTTTAACAGTGCACACACACTGCACACACACTGCACACACACTGCACACACACTGCACACACACTGCACACACACACTGCACACACACACTGCACACACACTGCACACACACTGCACACACACTGCACACACACTGCACACACACTGCACACACACTGCACACACACTGCACACACACACTGCACACACACTGCACACACACTGCACACACACACTGCACACACACTGCACACACACTGCACACACACTGCACACACACACTGCACACACACTGCACACACACACTGCACACACACACTGCACACACACTGCACACACACACTGCACACACACTGCACACACACTGCACACACACACTGCACACACACTGCACACACACTGCACACACACACTGCACACACACTGCACACACACTGCACACACACTGCACACACACTGCACACACACACTGCACACACACTGCACACACACTGCACACACACACTGCACACACACTGCACACACACACTGCACACACACTGCACACACACTGCACACACACTGCACACACACTGCACACACACACTGCACACACACACTGCACACACACTGCACACACACACTGCACACACACTGCACACACACACTGCACACACACTGCACACACACTGCACACACACTGCACACACACTGCACACACACTGCACACACACACTGCACACACACTGCACACACACACTGCACACACATGCACTGCACACACACACTGCACACACACTGCACACACACACTGCACACACACTGCACACACACTGCACACACACACTGCACACACACTGCACACCATGCACACACACTGCACACACACTGCACACACACACTGCACACACACTGCACACACACACTGCACACACACTGCACACACACTGCACACACACTGCACACACACACTGCACACACACTGCACACACACTGCACACACACTGCACACACACTGCACACACACACTGCACACACACTGCACACACACTGCACACACACTGCACACACACTGCACACACACTGCACACACACTGCACACACACACTGCACACACACTGCACACACACTGCACACCATGCACACACACTGCACACACACACTGCACACACACTGCACACACACTGCACACACACTGCACACACACTGCACACACACTGCACACACACTGCACACACACACTGCACACACACACTGCACACACACTGCACACACACTGCACACACACTGCACACACACTGCACACACACTGCACACACACTGCACACACACTGCACACACACACTGCACACACACACTGCACACACACACTGCACACACACACTGCACACACACTGCACACACACTGCACACACACTGCACACACACTGCACACACACACTGCACACACACTGCACACACACACTGCACACACACTGCACACACACTGCACACACTGCACACACACACTGCACACACACACTGCACACACACTGCACACACACACTGCACACACACACTGCACACACACACTGCACACACACTGCACACACACACTGCACACACACTGCACACACACTGCACACACACTGCACACACACTGCACACACACTGCACACACACACTGCACACACACTGCACACACACACTGCACACACACTGCACACACACTGCACACACACACTGCACACACACTGCACACACACTGCACACACACACTGCACACACACACTGCACACACACTGCACACACACACTGCACACACACTGCACACACACTGCACACACACACTGCACACACACTGCACACACACACTGCACACACACTGCACACACACACTGCACACACACTGCACACACACTGCACACACACACTGCACACACACTGCACACACACTGCACACACACTGCACACACACTGCACACACACACTGCACACACACTGCACACACACTGCACACACACACTGCACACACACTGCACACACACTGCACACACACTGCACACACACTGCACACCATGCACACACACTGCACACACACTGCACACACACACTGCACACACACTGCACACACACACTGCACACCATGCACACACACTGCACACACACTGCACACACACTGCACACACACTGCACACACACACTGCACACACACTGCACACCATGCACACACACTGCACACACACTGCACACACACTGCACACACACACTGCACACACACACTGCACACACACTGCACACACACACTGCACACACACTGCACACATGCACACTGCACACACACTGCACACACACTGCACACACACTGCACACACACTGCACATTCACAAACCCCAAACAGTTATACAGTTTAGCTCAGGAGCCCATAACGAGAAGGAGCGTCCAACTACGAGAACAAGTCTGTTAAGTAACAGCGCTTGTTGTTGACCATATACAGCAAGTAGGAATCTGTACTGTGGTCACACTGAAGTGTATAATTTTATTCACGAACCAGCAGGTGGGCTTAGACTACAGGAAGGCTGGATCTTGTTACGTAAGAGGTTCCAAATAAGGACATGGTTAGGTTGCTGCTGTTTGATGAACATGTTCTGTTGCTAAAATGCTACAGTAATTTGGACGCTCCTTCTCGTTATGAGCTCCTGTTTAGCTACATGTACATACCTCATGGCACTTACAATTAGAGCAATGAGCAATGTTGATAGGGGTGTTACCAAGGCATGATAACATGTCTAGCCTCGTTCCCAGGCTCCGCCCAGCTTATCGGCGCTTTGCGCTTGCAGTAAGTGGGCGGGGCCTGGAAATGAGGCTATAACATGTCCATAAATTCCACATGAGTACAACAAATGAGATCTGCATGCATAATATTCTACAATCAGCATTCATGCCTATTTATGCTGGAGGTTACATCACCGTAGCTATAATAAGGACATCCAGGAGCATTCTCCTTCATCAAAACCAGAAGACATAATACTTTAGTTTTCATTACTCATAGCTATAGTTAGTAGACAGGTCTGGTTATACTTCTAACGTGCAGTCTTCACAGGGGAAGTTGCAGGTAAGTTGGCAAGGCTCAAATCATCTGTACTTTTAAGAAACCGCCATACGGTCTCATTCTGTAGTAAGCTAGTCTATCCATTCGCAGGTTAGGCTAAACTATTGACTCATGCTCAACTGCCAAATTCTCATGACTGATCAAAAAGACAACACGTGGTCAGTCCAGACTGGTCATAATGACGTAATAACAATAATCCAGAAACTCATGACATATAAGAACTATTAGTCCATAACATCCTCCCCCAGGTTGGCCGAAACGGTCAACTGAGGGTCGTAGCTCAATCAGGCAGCAAAATAGCTAGTTAAGTACAATCATAACAATCAGTCAATATTTGTCCTCACGTATCCACAGTTTCACTCTCTCTCGTGCCTTGAGTGCAGCTTGTTTGAGTTACTAGTGAACTTGCGGAGGTTGAATCCTCCACTCTTCAGCAGAGCCTTTGATTCCTTATAAAGTGTAAAGGCTTCTTCCTCGGTATCTGCTCCACATATAATGTCGTCGACATAAATGGACTGGAGGAGGCTGTTCACTAGTCGAGGGTGGGATGACAGGTACTTGTTCAAGTGATGTCTGATTGTAGCGTTCAATAGAAAGGGGCTCGAGGAAACTCCGAACACTACCCGAGCAAATCTGAAGGCACAGACTTGTGGCTGCTCTTTAGTAATGTCATCAAACCACAGGAAACGTAGGACGTCCCGGTCCTCTTCGCACACGGAGATCATCAGAAATGCTCTTTCGACATCTGCAGTAAGTGCCACCTTCCTAGTTCGGAACCTCAGGAGAATGTCCATTATCTTCTGGTCGAATTTGGGCCCGGTGTATAGACAGTCATTCAGGGAGGGACCAGTGGACTTGGCAGATGCATCGTACACGACTCTCAACTTAGTTGACTTCTTATCTTGCCTGATGACTGCATGATGAGGCAGGTAGTGTACTGCGTGTCCATCTGTAGGCTCTGGATCCTCAACTGCTTGTATGATTCCCTGCTCCAGCTGGTCCCGTATGATGGAGTCATACTGCTTGAGTAGACTTGGACGTTGTTGAAGTCGGCGCTGGAGTCCAGCAAGACGTTTCAAGGCCAATTGGTAGTTGTCTGGTAGGTGAGGGTGTACCTCCCTCCACGGCAAGGAAACTTCATATCGGTCATTCCTGAATCGGATCGTCTCTTCAAACTCTGTGAACACACAACGGTCTGGCTGGTGGATCCCAAGGGACTCCAGCTCCCAAAAGGACCGCAAGGTATTGTCAAGATCCTCTGTGGTGTGCTCCAATGCACCAATGTGCAAGGCATGTGTGGTCATGAGACTCACCGAGCCTTGTTGTCCTTGTTCAGCTCTTGGTGCTGGTCCAGACAGGACCCATCCAAGCCGCGTGTGAACTGCAACTGGTCCTTCCTCACCCTTGGACATCTGACCTGTGACCAGGTCCCAGTAATAGTCCGCCCCAATCAGAAGATCGACATGTAGCGTCTCGTGACCAGTAGAAGTGTCGGCCAATTCGAGTTGCTTGAGGTGGCTGTACCTTTCCAAACACAATGAGATTGGCTGTGCTGTCAATGGCCCACAGATGGTCGGTACAGCAATCAGCTTGAGTTCCTTGTGCAGACCATCATTCAACCTCATGCCGACTCGCACAATCTCGAGACTCTGTGTACCACCATTATTCGAACCAAATGTGACTATGGCTACACGTTGTGTTTCCTCTGGCTTCAAGCACAGAACGTTCTTGACTCGGTCCGTCACATAAGACCTCTGACTGCCCGTATCCAAAACTGCACGTATTTTCAGGGGCGAATCTGGCTTGTTCGGGTTGTATACGTGAGCTTGAGCAGTTTGAAGCAGTGTCGTACCGTCGGCACCAACGCACAGTGCTGCGCTAGTGGGGTTCTCAAAGGGTGAAGCATTGGATCCAGACTTGATGTCGGTGGCTGGCGGCTTGAAGTGGTAGAGTGGGAATTGGTCGTTGATGATGTTGTAGTGCTTCGGGTACTCTTTGGTGGTGAGGCAGTTGGACAAATACTAATGTGATGCTTGCCCCTACAGTTGTCACATTTATATCTCGATCGACACTCTCGGCCAATGTGACCTCTTCTCAAACAGACGAAACACCTTCCAGATTTCATCAGGATTTGCTTCCTAGTTTCAATCTGCTTTACCACTCCGCAGTCATCAGAGGTATGGGCCTGCTGACAGTAGCAGCAACTGGGGCTTGACGCTCCCGACAACAAGGTGGCTGCTGTGTGTGGTTGTTCACGAGGAGGTCTCCTGGGTGGTTGGCTTGTAGTCGACTGTGTGGCTTGGGCTCTTTCCCTGGCTTCGATCTCCTGCCCTACCTCCCTCATCAAGGCGTCAAGGTTCCATTCATCTTCACTGTTCTTCCGGCTAACAATCAGTCTCAGTTCTTGCGGGAGCTTATTCATCAGAACAGAGGTTAGGAGGCTGCCGTACGACTCAGAGGCGACTCCCAGGTTCTTCAAGCTACGGACATGGGTCTCTACGGTGTCGTACAGTTTGCGAAGGTCCCTGAGGTGGTGTTGGGACGTCACAGCCTCCAGATTTAGCAACAGTTCCATGTGTCGGCTAATGATTTGTTGCTTATTGCCAAAGCGCCTTTTCAAGACGGTTACTGCTTCATGGTAATTGTCTGACGTCAAGGTCAGGCCGGCTATGCACTCATGAGCAGAACGCTCCAGTAGTGACCTCAGGTAGTTGAATTTATCGATGTCTGATAAGGCAGTATTGCTATGGATGGCAGATTCATAAGAATCCCAAAATGGTGTCCAGGTTGTTATATCTCCACTAAAGGACTTCAAGGACAGCTTTGGTAACCTCACGCGGCGTTCAAACCGTCCGGCGGTAGGTTCAATTGACGCTACGCCAGTCGTAGGTAGAGTTCCAGAGGTGGGCGGAGCGGTGGGTGTGGCCGTTATCATTGTGGCCTTCTCTATCTTCACTAAGGCCGTGTAGACACCCTCCTTGAACAGGTCAGCCTGCTCTATTTCATCGACCAAGTCGTCTTCTCCCGTCAATTCAAGTATCTCACCATCCAGTCTCTTTAGAACCTCGAGTTTCTCTTGGAGGCTGAGTCTGAGCTGCGCAAGCTTTGAGGTGTCGGGTTCCTCGGTCGCGGCTGCGACCTCGGCTAGGGCATCGTTCACCTTGGTTAAGGTTCGAGTGGCAGACGCCTTGTGCCCGGCGCGAATTCTCTTTTTCCTTGCCAGGCCCTCTGCCATCGTCGTCGAGTCAAGTGGTTCACGATTTCGTCAATCGTTCTCAATTCAATAGCCTATCTATTGTACTAGCTTTCAAATCCGGCTCGAAGGACCATGTAAGAAACCGCCATACGATCTCATTCTGTAGTAAGCTAGTCTATCCATTCGCAGGTTAGGCTAAACTATTGACTCATGCTCAACTGCCAAATTCTCATGACTGATCAAAAAGACAACACGTGGTCAGTCCAGACTGGTCATAATGACGTAATAACAATAATCCAGAAACTCATGACATAATTATAAGAACTATTAGTCCATAACAGTACTCAGTCCCCACCTTGCTAGTACTACTATTGTAGCTTCGTCTCCTGCTCCGCTTTTTTGACCGTATACTTGACCCCTGACCTATAGCTAGACCCGCCCGCGGCCCGGCCGGCCCACCCGAAAGTACAAGTGCACGGCATGTTATAGCTGCGTATGGGTACTGCCAGAATGTTGTGGCTGTTGGGTGCTGTAGTGATCTTGTTGCAATTGACTTTGTTGAGAGAGACTTTTGCCCAAGCTCCCGACGATGCTGATCCTTTCTGCACAGTAACCCTGCCTGGTATCGGAATTAACATCCTAGACTACGCTCTAGAGGTCAAGCCTCTGATGGACTCACGCCACTACCAGAACTTGCTGCCTCCGCATGCGAATGCAGTCTGGCAAGACGTGGACAACGATAACAATAATCCTGTTGGTACCTCAACTGATGTAAGTCGGGTAGAGGTTAAACACATAATGGGACTTGTGTATCTGAGCTTTACATTGTACCATGCAATAATTTCACCCTTTCCAGTGGACTCAGAATACTAATGTTGCTTGCAGACAGATTGCTTTAGTATGTGGATATACGGCTGGCAACCAAGACAACTGGATGATCACTCAGCACATCAGTAGGGTGGTTGATGGTACTGCACTGCCACAAGTTACTGTGCAGGTAGACTTTCAACTGAACTCTTGCATTCAAATGAACAACTGTGGTCGGACATTCGCCATCCACAAGTATGAGACGTCAACCATCAATGCAACAGCAGCAAGAAACCTTGATAACTACGAGTTTGTCCCTCCTCGGATAACCTTCACCGACGGCAGTGGTGATGTAAGAGAGAACTCCTCAGTACAAATAGAGTTTTCCACAGCAGCAACTGGATTCTACCTGGGGATCCGAGACGAGACTTCATGCATACTTGTTCATCGTGTGCTAGTATTTTACTACGTTTGTCCTGCAGAGACATCAGATCTCATTACTCGCCCTGAGGTGATAGCTCCTTTCATTGGCAACAGTGTACCAATTGTGGTTAATGGACAGTGTGTTAATAATTCAAGTCCAGAAAATGGAATTGGGGCAAGACTTACATGCTCACAAAACGGTGTCTGGGGAGGGCTTGATGGTGCTGGGTGCGTCTGTGACACAGGATTTCAGCGATCCTTGGATGGTCGCTCATGCGTGGGTACGTTTGTGTCTATTAGTTTATCCGTCTGTCCATCATTTGACCCCCCCCCCCCCCCCCCCCCCCTCCCCATCAAAGGTTGTGATGCTGGGATGTACCTGTCTGTCAACTTCACCTGTCTCGCCTGTCCTGCTAACAGCAACAGCACACAACGAGGGCTGTCCGAGTGCCCCTGCTTTGAGGGATACTTCAGAGCTGTTGGAGAACCTCCAGAAAGAGAGTGTACTCGTAAGTGTGATGCTGGTGCAAGCCCCTTGCAGGTGCACTCCAGGGACAGAATTTCCTCTATAGGTATAATTACTGCAAGCCTTGTGGCTGTCCAGTTGTTTTGGGCTCCAAACGCCTTCTCCTGGCAGTGATGTGAGTAGCCACCTGTGTTTTACAATAGAGCAAACAAGGTCTCCTCATTTCTTAGTCAGGCCTCCTCAGTTCATGGCCTACAAGTACGAATTAAGGCCTCAGTAAATTGCTACCAGCTTTTGGGAGTTTATTATGTGCTAGCTGCATATTCACCTGCACCTGGTAGCCAGTGCAACTCACTGGTAGGGCAGACACACCGTTCAGAATCATGTCTCAGGTCTTACTCTCACCTTGTGGATACCTTAGCAGACTCTGATTGCATCCACCAGCTCATACTTACATGTATAATTATAGTCTCATTCCAAGTCTGCCCATAGCTAGGCGACTAGGTACAGCTCATCACAGACATGATGTGGTGTCCATGCTGTCATCGCGAGCAATGTAATGGCGACCAATGCAAGGGGGTGCCACTCCCACATATAGATACCATACATGCATGGCAAAAAACAAATTGTTGGTTTGGCAATGTATTGGGTTTTTGCGATTGCGTGACTATCCTCTCAACGTAATTTCAAAAATGCAGGGCTTTTGCTCACCACAAGCCCTGCATTTTTAAAATTACGTTGAGAAGGATAGTCACGCAATTGCAGAAACCCATACATTGCCAATTTGGAAGCTTACCCAAGTATCGACTCCCTCCCACTGAATTCTTTTCCAGCACTGCATCCATAGAATTAGCATGAGGTTCACCAAATATCAACTTCTCCTTTTCTGGTGCTCTTACCTGTTGTCTAAATAAACTCCCCATCCTTGTAGCAAATTCAATTTTTGCCATGTTGCCCATAACTGGCCATCATGCATGATACATGTTCCATCGACTATAGCACCAGCCATCCCCATAAACCATCACCCATTCCAAGTCTGGTGCACCTATTAAAATACTTCTTTACCCCTTGTGACCTTGATCTTAGTCGTGACTACCACTAAAAGAAGGGTTTCTAATTTCATTGTTGGTCATAATCAAGAACAAAATTGGGTGATGCAGTTAAGGTGCAACTGAAATGATTTTCCATGTTGTTTGCAATGTGGTCACGCGGTTCGGCCACAAAAATAACGGTCAAAATTTCTTGATCCGGGTCTTAGCTGTGATCCATGACTGGTGTCTTAGCTGTGACCGGTGTCTGTAAAGAGTGACACCCCTTAAATTGAAAAGAGAAGGTAAAAGAGCTCACAACTTGACTACCAAGATGAGTCGCGACAGCTTCAGGATATAATGGTGACCAATAGAAAAACCAAAGTGCTCATAACTCTTACCTCCATGGTGAGTTTCAGCACTACCAGTATTACTGCATATGGCAGCAATCATGACAGTGTAGTGAGAATCTTCGTAGGCCATTCCTGAGCTGCATGCTGTGAAGTTTGATTACATTGTGACATTATGCGGACCATTTTTCAATTTTTTTCTTACTATGGTATGCATGTGTGTGATGGTTGAGCCATTATAGCCCCATAGGTCTTTCCATAACATCATGACATTATTGCATTCTGAGTGTGCATTAAAATGCATGTTGTATAGTGAAGTCTTGTTCGCCTCACCATCAAACCCTGTTTGGTTGCTCTGAATTATACGTACAATTGTTATGCACTCACGCTAAACACCCACAATATACTCATGCATATACATGCACACACACACACACACCACACACACACAGAACCCGCCTCTGCTCCTCTCAACTTGCAAGTGCTCCAAGTGACCAACACCACAGTCCAGCTCAGTTGGGGCCCTCCAGTGAGCAATAGAGGGAGAGATGACCTGGAGTACCAACTCTCTTATCAGAGGACAGGTATCCCAGACATTGCGACAGTGTACGGTCGAGTCAATTTCACTTTGGGTCAGATCACAGGCCTCAGGCCATTCACACAGTATGTGGTGATGGTGAGTGGTGAGAATGGAGTGTCAGCCCAGGCCACTGACACCAGTGGGAGGACTGTCAGTGCAACCATCATGACTGAGGAGGGAGGTGAGTTCTCATTAATTTTTCTGCTCTGTGAATTGCAAGGTCTGATGTATAGACATTCTAATGTTGATTTTTATTACTAACTCTTCCTTCTCCTCCTCCTCCTCCTCCTCCTCCTCCCCTTCCCCCCTCCCCCTCCTCCTCCCCTCCCCCTCCCCCTCCCCCTCCTCCCCTCCTCCTCCTCCTCCTCCTCTCCTCCCAGTGCCCCCTACCATAACTCCTGAAACCGTCCAAGTCGATGAGGCTAGTGACATCATCACCTGGCAACCTCCAGCTGAGCCAAATGGACGGATCTTACACTACAACATCCGTATATATCGTGTGGAAGCGAATGGTAACGAGGAGCTGGTGGACACGGTGAGAGAGGTGCAGGGAACGACATATGACTTTTCAGCACGAGGGCTAAGTGGTGGAACTTACAACATTCAGGTTAGTCATCTGAGGGATTGTGAGACGGACCTGAGAGAGGATGCAGTCTGCACCCTGCACCCTGTACCGTGCTGAGATGTTTGCTATCAGCCAATGTCTCTACCACCTAGCATCATACCCATCTCACCTCAGTGTTTGTTGCTTGCAGTATACTAACGCTGTGGTGAGAAGGTTGTTGGTAGTGGATACAAGCCTATCCATACCACCTTCTGAATTGTGCTGAATTTTCACATGTGAGCATAAGCTAGCTTATAGTGTACATGAGAATTTCTCAAGGAGGCAACATTATAGGAACTATGCACATGTATGCATGCATGCATGCACCACACACACACACATGCACACACACCACACTCCTCCATTATCTTCCAGATCCAGGCCGCTTCAAGTGTTGGTGTTGGCGAGTTTTCCAACCCAGTCACACTCACCATTCAAGGTAGTACCTCTCAGTTGGCCAGTACAACTACATACAAACAAGAATTGTTTTAAAGTCACAACCAAGTCTTGCATGCATGGCTATAGCAATGGGAAATGCCATTATCCATCCTACGTCCAATCCCATCCCTATTTTCCAAATGGGACTGGGCCGGACTTGGCTTTTCTTCGAGAGGCGGAGTATGACTGGCCATCATTCATTTTCTTTTGAGTGTTTGCTTTCTTTATGCATCTTTCATTCACAGGTTCTGAATCTCCGATAACGTTGATTGTTGCAGCAGTAATTCCTTCCATTGTAGCAGTCGTTGCTATTGTACTGTTTGGATTAGTGCTGTGCTTTTACATCCGATTAAGAGTGCAACTACACAAGAAACAGAATGCTGTTGTGGAGCCAAACCTTGCTGGGAGGCAAACCAAAGACACCAAGCAGAATGTTGCGTATGAGACTGCGATGCAAGCTACTGAAACAAACGTTGCATATCAGGTTGGTACGCAAGGTCAGAGTCCAGAGCAGCAGAATAGCTTGTGACATTGAACATCAAGGAACGATTGCTCCTTGTATAGACTTCCAGTGGAATTCTTCTGCAGTATAATAGTAGCTATGTAGTCGTGAGTGGCACATGTTGTATATTTCCTGCAGTTTCTTTTGTGTTTGTAACTAGTGCATCAATACATTAAGATTTTAAGTGGGTGTGTGTGTCTACTATGTGTGACTAACGGAAGGTGGGGGGGGGGGGGGGGGGGGGGGGGGGGGGGGGCAGAACTAGTGATGTACGCGACATTCGTACTTTTACACGGTACCAATAGGTTTTTGCAGGAGATTTCTCAATACTCAAGTGTGGTGTGCACTGGGGTGTTTTATAGTGATTGTGAGTAGTTGTTGTAAGTGGGAAGAAAGACCAATCTTCAATACTGAACGCAGAAGTAAACACTGGCAACAGTTTTTGATTGCAGACAATGGGTAGACAAAGAAAGTGTATGGCAAGTATCAATGTGTATACTTTCTTTTGTCTATTTACAGCAATTGGGACAGACCCAGTTTAATAACATCCTTGAAAATTAGGCCATGTTTGCATAAACGTTTACAAATTAGTTGATGAAGTAAAGAAGAAAACGTAAGATTGTCAACAATGGATAGACAAAGAAAGCTTATGTAAAGTATCTATATGTGCACACTTTTCATTTTGACTTTGTCTTACAGCAATTGGGACATGACCCAGTTTTTGTCTCGGCACCGAAGTGCCGAGACACAGTGCTGGATGCGTAGGTACGTACGTGGTACGTGGTACGTGGTACGTGGTACGTGGTACGTACGTCGCTTTTCGCAATGCGCCCGCGCAAGTGCTGCATGCATGCTCTGCACCCTTAATAGGTTGTCAAACGTATTTATAACGTGCAACTAGATCTTCAAATATGATTATGGGTTTGCATGGCTGCTCATGAATCCTCTTACCAAGACTGTTGCTACGTAGCTCTAATACTTAATTCAGGACAATGAATACTCACCCATCCAGTGTGCTGCACTCAGCCATCCCAAGTGCATACTAAAGCTCACTCAGCTCTAGCTAGCTAGCTATAGGCCTATAGATAAGTGCTGAAAGAATTGGCCAAGGTGTTGACTAAACATCAAGCCCAGACACGACCATACTGCTTTCACCCTTTGTCCTGACCCACCCCTTGCTCACACAGAACCTCCAAGGATATTGACGCTCACTTAAGCTGAGTCTCATAGCTAACAGATTTTGCAGTCATAATAAAGGGTTAAGCAGCTGCCATGTCCTCTGCATGATTCTAGCTGATACCAAGTCGTGCCGAGACACATCAAGTCTTTTAAAGACTCACTTGTTAAAACATCCTTGCAAGACCAGTTCCTTGTACATAAAATTAGTTGATAAAGTGAAAATGAAAACGTAACATCTACACAATTGAAAACTGTGGTGTTTAGCGCATCACAATAGACCTTATTCCGCAAAAATGAAATTCCAGGTTTCCGTTGCTATGACAACAAAAAACCCTTGTACCCATTGGTCACCATGCCGATAGGCTGCATCCCAGATTCGAAGTTAATAGGATGTATAGTGTCCAAGTTATGGCCTCCCAAAATTCAAGATTTTCCCATTGAAGCCCATACATAATCTGAAATTTTTCTACTGGAGGCGCCTCCAGTAGAAAAATTCTTACATTTGTATGGGCTTCAATGGGGAAATTCTGAAGTTCAAGAGGCTGTAACTCGGACACTATACATCCTATTTACTTCAAATCTAGGATGTAGCCTATCTGCATGGTGACCAATGGGTACAAGGGGTTGTTGTTGTCATAGCAACGGAAACCTAGAATTTCATTTTTGCGGAATAAGGTCTATTGACTGGCAGAACTTCACGGCCTAAAGTTATGGGTTAACTGCGTCTGGTGGGTTAGATAGATTTAATTTGAACAGGAAGTGCCCCATCAGCATATGCCCCTGTATGCATACAACCAAGCAACAATCACACAAGAAAAAAAAAACAACCAAATAAAAACAAAACAACAACAACAACAACAAAGAAAGGTTAGTTCCTAATGCTGTTGGGTTAGTTGCTAACTTCACTCAGTACTCGACGTACTCTACATCAAGTAACGAGAGTACCTTTGGAGTTGCTCTACTGCTGCTGCTGTCCCATAGCTTACAATTCGTGACATCATAGGGTGCTTTAATTTTCCTGACTGCTGAAAAATAGGCCAAAAAATGTTGCATGCACCCATCAGGGTTTATATTATAGTTGCAGGTTAGTTGCAAACATCACAGGTTACTTGTTTCATCACAAGAAAGTAGCTACTAGAATTAAACTCCAATCCCGATGTACGTATTAGCTATAATTTAGCTGGCCACTCCAGAAAAATCCCCCTCTCCCTGTCAATTTCAACAGTATATGTTATGGTATCCACTTTGTCCTAAAATAGCTACTCCTATAATACATCCTCTCCCAGGCCATGTACCAAGTGCCTGGGTATAACATTCTGGGGGCACCACTGGTGACAATGGCAAGTGTGAACTGGTAGCTACATCATGCACTCATATAGGAATTAATTGTCTATGTTTGTGTTGTATGGCCTGTCATTGTCACTAGGGACCAATCAGAGTTCAGAAAGGATGGAGATGCTGGGATAGTACATGATGCAGTCCTGTCAAGTGTCACGCATCCTGCGTGAGACACACGCATTTACGTGTCATCTCATCACGCTCACACGCATGCATATCTAAATCTCACACGCATTTGCACCGCGCATGTTACTTAGTACTGTTGATTTTGGCTCCCTTTGAAGACTGGAGCACTATGTAGTACGCATTTCATTGACTTCCCTAAGTGGATACTGACGGGGGGGGAGAGGGATTCCTGTCTGTGCCCTATAGTCTCGTTCCCTGTCACCTTTCAATGTGAACTTCTCCGTGCCACTAACTGTACACTTCCTTCTTTTTTCTTTTTCCTGGTTGCAATTCAGTGTACCCCCTCCTGTTCGGGTCGAGATTTTTCGCGATCAGATTCATTGCGTAAACAGACCCCCTACTGTGCTGACACTGCGCTTACTCCCCCGCATGACACACAGACGTACTCCACTGTTTGTAGCATGATTGACGACACCAATGAGTGGATTCCTGCCTACAGATGACTAGCTACTAGTACTACTGCCATTGGTACGTAGAATTACCTGGGGGAGAGGGAGGAGGGATTCCTGTCTGTGCCCTAGTCTCGTTCCCAGACCCCGCTACCGCATGCAATACCCTAGAGGTGACCTGGGGCTGGAGCTGTTGTGCTCTTGTAGAGCAGAGCACAGCAGATCTATATAGCCCTAGCGCCTCCAGAGTATTGCTGCTGCCCCGCCTCCAGAGTATTGCGGCACCCCCGGCCCGGGCGCCCGCCTCCAGAGTATTGCAGTATCGCAGCCCCGCCTCCAGATCAGTATGCAAGACTAATACGCATGTTAGAGGATTGTGACTACTAACGATTAGATGGGGATGGAAATGTGCATGCATGCACGCGCAGTGGGTTCCTTGCACGCAACAAGCTCTAGCTACCTGTCTCAGCTCAGTCATGTAGGCCTACTGTACACGTCACAGTAGCATGACTGTGTTGCTAGCCGGAGGAAGTTATGCCTGACTGGACATAGCTACACCCGCTAGCGCTGGAGGATAATGTCCATCGCACACGATCTACGGTACATGGTCGTAATCCGCAATGACACAGGAGCTTTGATACAGAGGAATCTAAATTTTTACACATTCAACTTGACTAGGAATTACATGTGTCAAATCTATATACCGGTAGCACTAGATCCCCCCCCCCCCCCCCCCCCCCTCAATAAATTTTAATGGATCCGCCTCTACAGTTGGTATTTTACAAACAAACAGACAAGAACGTATACGTACCCACGCATGAGCGACCAACCAGCTGGCCCAATGTAGCATTACATTGCAGTTTTCCTTTACCTCAGTTTCTATGTACATGTGATTGGTATTACAGGTATAGGAAACTGAACCACGAAAATTAATAACAGCAAGGATGCTCGTTGCTCTAGTGATTGCGTTGAGTGTGTTTGACCAGAGTTTTGCCCAAGCTCCCGGCGATGCTGATCCTTTCTGCACCGAAACCCTGCCTGGTATTGGATTTAACATCCTAGACTACGCTCCCGAGGTCAAGCCTCTGATGGACTCACGCCACTACCAGAACTTGCTACCTCCACATCTGAATGCAGTCTGGCAAGAAGTGGACAATGATAACAATAATCCTGTTGGTACCACAACTGATGTAAGTTGGGTAGAGGTTACACACATGCATGAGGACCTCTGCGGACCTTGTGTATCTGAGTTTTACAAAGCAATAATGTGATTATTTTTTTACTCTTTCCAGTGGACTCAGAATACTAATACTGCTTGCAGACAGACTGCTTTTGTGTGTGGATTTAGTGAAGGCAACCAAGACAACTGGATGATCACTCAGCACATCAGCAGGATGGTAGATGGTACTCCACTGCCACAAGTTACTGTGCAGGTAGACTTTCAACTGAACTCTTGCACTCAAATGAACAACTGTGGTCGGACTTTCGCCAT